>CAUYTI010151290.1:0-17879 GCA_963575145.1 Galago senegalensis
GCGGGCGCCTGTGGTCCCAGCTACTTGGGAGGCAGAGGCAGGAGACTCGCTTGAGCCCAGGAGTTGGAGGTTGCTGTGAGCTGTAATGCCATGGCACTCTACCCAGGGGGACAGCTTGAGGCTCTGTCTCAAAAAAAAGAACCATTTTAAGATAGGTAAATTAGCATTTTTTGGTATGGGTCTTTCAACATAGATGTGTATCTTTTCGTATTCTGTGTATTCTTCAGTTCTTTCATGACTAATGTGCCAGTATAGTACCTTATACTGACTTGACTGTTTTAATTCATTTGTATAGAATTGAATATTGTACTAATTTACTATAGTTTCTTTTAAGTGTTTATAGTTTTGGTTTAAGTTAAGAGATTTATGAAATTGTCAAATTGGTTTATTGGCTAAAACTTAAGGAGTTATTCTGTTTCTGCTTTAAAAGTGTTTTTCTTGTTGTTGTTGTTATTGTTTTGTTTTTGTTTTTTGAGATAGAGTCACTCTGTCACCCTGGATAAAGTGCTGTGGTGTGATAGCTCACAGCAACCTCAAATTCTTGGTCTCAAGCAATCCTCTTGCCTCAACCTCCCAAGTATTTGCCACCCCCCTGATAGTTTTTTTATTTTTAGTAGAGGCAGGGTTTCATTCTTGCTCAGGCTGGTCTTGAACTCCTGAGCTCTAGCAATCTACTTGCCTCGGCCTCTCAGAGTGCTAGGATTAGAGGCGTGAGCCACCCTGCCTGGCCAGCTTTGAAAGTGTTTTAAGTGTTCAGTATAGGTCAGTTATTAACAGTTTATTTGAAACAGCTTAATTAAACAAGACTTATACCTACAAATGAGTATTTCATAGATATTCTCTCAGGAAAAAATAGTAAATTGATTTTTTTAAATTTTTATTTATTCATTTATTGAGTCAGGATCTCACTCTGTAGCCCAGGCAGGAGTGCAATTGTACAAACATACCTCACTGCAAACTCGAATTCCTGGGCTTAGGCATCCTGCCTCCTGAGTAGCTGGGACTACAGGCTCACATCACCACTCATGCTGATTTCTCTGTTCTTTGTAGAGACAAGGGTTTCACTGTGTTGCCCAGGCTGATCTCAAACTCCTGGCTTTAAATGATCCTCCCACCTGGGCCTTCCAAAGTGCTGTGGTTATGAATGTAAGCCACTGTGCCTCATAAATAATTTATCAATATTTCTATATCTCAAAATTGTGGACCAAAATTTAGAAGTGAATATATTAACCCTGATCGTTGCATATGAAAATGTAAAACTTTATATAGTATTTGCATTTTTTATTTAGGAACAGATGTTGTCATTGTAAAGAATGGAAGACGAATATGTGGGACAGGAGGTTGTTTAGCCAGCGCACCTTTACATCAAAACAAAAGCTACTTTGAATTCAAAATCCAGTCTACAGGTTCGTATAATGGTATTGTACTATTAAAAGTCCTAATTGTTATAAATAGTAAGAGTAATTTTTAATATATAAAAACAATTCAGGAAGAAATAAAACAGTAACCTGTAACTGAGAAGACATACATCGTAGGTCTTCTCAGTAAAGGTTGTGTGATTATGGTTGAATTAATTAATTTAGTTAAATTAGGTTCAGTTTTCTCATCTATAAAATGGGTATTACATGATCTGCCTTTTCTGCCTCACAGCAGCTATACCTATGAAAGTGTTTTAAAGAAAGGACATGTTGGATAAATACAAGGCAGTTGTATTATTGAGGGATTGTAGATGCACTATCTTCCTTGGTCAGGCACATAGGATCAAGTATATAAATAGCGTACAGTCCTGCTGTTTACTTGAGGATAAAATCAATCTTTTGATCCTCAGTTTTTTCTTTGAACTCTTGTTAAGATACCCCAATTCAGTGCCTTGAAGCAGTTGTCAGATTCAGAAGCCAGATAGAAGTCTAAAGTCTCTACTTCTCTTTTAAAAACGTTTAGAGTTTTTTGAATTGTACAGCAATTATACATGATTATTATAACTTGTGGCAGTATTAAATAATGGCTAAATTTTTTTAATAAAAGCTGTATTATAAAGAAACTTTCAGTAAAATACTATGTGAGTAATCTGAGTATAGAAAAGGAAAAGGGTGGATTAAGTGACTCCTACTATTATTGACTAGCCTTTAATAATACAAAATATTCCTCTGAGTTTTATTTTATCAAGTAATTTTAAGCACTGATTTTTTTCTTTAAGTGTGTGGAATAAACCTGTCATCCATTCCATTGTAAATTAACTCACTGGCTATAAAATGTCCTTGTTTACTATAATCAGTTCTCAAGTATAACATACTTTTTTCTCAAGAGAAGAAAATATTTTCTTGAGCCTTAAACCTAATACAAATTTCTATATGGATTTTTCTATAAAGGATAGTATCCTCAGAGCTGTCTCTATAATAAATGCATTGTTGGAGTTGGTAGCCTTCATCCTGCAGGGAAGTTAGTATCCTACTTTGCCTCCTGTAACTCTCAAAATTATACCACTTTGGAGGATAAAAGTACATGGCCAAATTATTTAGGAAGCCAAGACAGTGAAGTCTTAACATGCAACTGTCTGATGGTCTAACTCAATCTAGAAAAATTAATTGACAACTTGGTCTTTATAGAATTTCTCCTGATTTTGATAAAAAGTGAAAAAGAAACAGTTTTTGACAAAATTGAGAGCTTTATTTAGGTTTGGCTGGCTAAGAGGAGAGCTGCTTTCTTCAAAAGTCAGCTTAGATCAAAAGATTTTAAACATACCAATTTAAGGTATTGGGTTAGAAAATGATTTGCACTAATTTTCTCTTCTTCATGGTATTGTTCATGGCATATATTTGATACTTGTTATAGATGAAAAAACTGAAGACAGTATTTTCCCATTTCTCAGAAGTGGAACTTGAAATACAACTTCAGGCCATTTAAATTCAATGTGTAGCTTTTTAAAAAGTCCTTTTAAAAGAATATTGATGATGATAGGTAGCATTTTTTGAATATTTATGGTGTGTTCTACTTACCCATTGTTTGGGATATTCACACTGTGCTGAATGCTTTACTTGGGTCCCCTCATTATGTCTTTTCATGACCCTGTGAGGTGAGGACTGTTCACCATAGTAGATAAGGCAACAGAAAGAGGGTAAGAAATTCGCCCAAAATGGCATAGCTATATTAGGGTTTAATGCTTGGCAACACAATTCCAGGGCCCACTGTCTTATCAGCGAGGCTGCCTTGTGTCTGTAGAGGACATAGTATAGTTTGCAAACTGCTTTTAAAAGAAGATTTTTAAAGATTATTAGAAAACAGTGATAATACAGAACTTCTTTTAAAACAGCTTACACTGCCTTTTAAAATAACTCCATTTATAGTTGCATTCTTCACATTGTGGGGGCATTTAAACTATTATGTTTTTAGGAATCTGGGGTATTGGTGTTGCAACTCAGAAAGTTAACTTGAATCAGATTCCTCTTGGCCGAGACGTGCACAGTCTGGTGATGAGAAATGATGGAGCCCTGTACCACAACAATGAAGAGAAAAATAGGCTGCCTGCAAACAGCCTTCCACAGGAGGGAGATGTGGTGGTGAGTTTCCTGGTGAAGTTGCTTTTCTTTGTAAACTATTAAACTTGGACAGCTTTTAACATATACAGTTTTGCCCGGGAGTTTGTGGTTTGAACTCCAGAGCACTGGGATGGTCTAATGAAGTGATTGTATTTTCCAGACAGAGCACTTAGTTGCAATAAGATGTTGCAGCCTTACTTAAGTGCCCTCTCCTTTTTAGAGCTGCCTGCTGCTCTCACATTAAAGACACTTTGGCCCACTTTAGTTTTAGAAGTTTGCTGACCTTTACAATAGAAAATGTTAGGCATTTTTGAGGTTAAATATCTCTCAGAAAAAAATTTTCACATTTATTACTTAATTTGTCGTGAACTTCTGTTAGAGAGTTATAGCATTTTATCAAAAGTATTGGGTTTCCATTGAATTTAATCTAATTAAACTGCCTTTACTTTCAGAACTCTTCAAAGAATAGGACTCAAAATCCTAAAGCTGGATTATAGAAAAGATTTTTTAGAAAGCAGAGGACAGTTAAGAGTTACATGTTATTAAGACTTTTCTTAATTTTACTCCCAGCTAGCTATATTTAACTCTTATCAAAACCACCATGTTGAAAATGTAATCCAAAGGTCCTGTCTGTCTTGTCTTTTTTTTTTCTTGAGATAGAGCCTCAAGCTGTCACCCTGGGTAGAGTGCCGTGGCATCACAGCTCATAGCAACCTCCAACTCCTGGGCTCAAGTGAGTCTCCTGCCTCAGCCTCCCAAGTAGCTGGGACCACAGGCGCCCACCACAACGCCTGGCTATTTTTTGGTTGCAGCCATCACTGTTTGGCAGGCCCGGGCTGGGGATTCGAACCCGCCACCTTAGGTGTATGTGGCTGGCGCCTTAGCTGCTTGAGCCACAGGTGCCAAGCCAGGTTATTTTTAATGAAGACAGGGACTCCCTCTTGTGCAGGCTGGTCTTGAACTCCTGAGCTCAAACAATCTACCTGCCTCAGCCTCCCAGAGGGCTTGGATTACAGGTGTGAACCACTGCACCCGCCCATTCAGGTTTTTTCTTACTTTCTTTGGAAATATTTCAGCAGGCATCATGACACTAACCCTATATATATCATTATGTATCTCCTAGGAAGGACTTTCATAACCATGAAAGGTGGGTGCTTCATAACCATGATACCATTATCATACCAATTATCATCTAATGGTCCTCATTTGAATTTCCCCAAATGTGTAAAAAATGTTAATGGTTGATTTTAACAATCCAAAATCCTGAATTTTCTCTCTCTTTAGTTTCCTTTATTCTAGAATGGACTCCAAGTTTTTATTTATGCTTATTTATTTATTTGTTTATATAGACAGAGTCTCACTTTCTCACCCTCAGTAGAGTGCTATGGCGTCACACAGCTCACAGCAACCGCTAACTCCTGGGCTTAAACAATTCTCTTGCCTCAGACTCTCGCTGGGACCACAGGTGCCTGCCATAAAGCCCAGCTATTCTTTTGTTGCAGTTTGGCCAGGGCCAGGTTTGAACCCTCTACCCTTGGTATTGGGGCCAGCGCCCTACCCACTGAGCCATAGTCACCACCCTTTAACAACACTAGCTTCTTAAAAAGACCAGGACGGTTGACTTGTCTTACATCCTAGACTTACCTGATTGCTTCATCACAATGCCATTTAACTTGCCTCTCTATCCTTTACACTTCCTATAAACAGTAGTTAGGTATAAAGTCTTATATTTAGTTTCCTTTAAATGATTTTGGTAAAATTATATTTAGTTTCCTTTAAATGATTTTGGTAAGAATGCTTTAGAGTTGATGCTAACTATGAACCTCATGATGGGGTGCATCATCAGGTAATGCACATTCTTAGACAGTAACACCACTAGTAATCACTTAGTGAAAATATGATCACTTGGTTGAGATGTTAACAGCCAGACCCCACCTTACCCCCATCCCCTCCTTCTTTTTTCATTAAAGAGGAGTAGTCTCACTCTATCACTAAGGCTAGAGTACAGTGGTGTGATCACAGCTCACTGCATCCTTGAACTCCTGACCTGACCTCAAATGATCCTCCCATCTCAACCTCCCAAGTAGCTACACTATAGGAGCGAGCCACCACACCAGCCAGACCTCTCTTTATAAAGGTACATCTCCCCATTTACAATTAGCAGTCTATGGCTAATATTGGGCACCATGTGAATATCCTATTTTTCCTCTACTTTTTACACTATGGTTTAGTATTTATTAAAGATTCTTGCTTACAGTTTTTAAACTGGGCAACATTAAAAATGTTGGTTTTTCTTTCTTCTTTTCCTTTTTTTTTTTTTTTGAGACAGAGTCTCGCTTTGCTGCCTACACTAGAGTACTGTGGCATCAGCCTAGCTCACAGCAACCTCAAACTCCTAAGTTCAAGTGATCCTCCTGCATCATCCTCCCAACTAGCTAGAACTACAGATGGCTGCCACTACACTCAGCTAATTTTTCTATTTTATTTATTTACTTACAAAGAAATTTTTTTGAGACAGAGTCTCACTTTATCACCCCTGGTAGAGTGCTGTGGCATCATAGCTCCCAGCAACCTCAGCTTCTCCAGTAACAAGGACTACAGCATCTGCTACAACAACGCCCAGCTATTTTTAGAGACAGAGTCTTACTCTTGCTCAGGCTGGTCTTGAAACTGTGAGCTCAGGCAATCCACCCACTTGGCCGCCCAGAGTGCTAGGATTATAGGCATGAACCACCTTGCCCAGCCTAATTTTTCTATTTTTAGTTGAGAAAAGGGTCTCTATCTTGCTCAGGCTGGTCTCGAAATCCTGAGCTCAAGCAATACTCCCAATACTCAGCCTCCCAGAGTGCTAGGATTATAGGCATGAGCCACTGTGCCCAGCATTGATTTCCTAATTATATCATTTCCATATTTATTCTTAACTGGCTTTCTTCTGTAAAAAATAACTTTCCCTTAATAACTGAAGCAGAGGGCGGCACCTGTGGTTCAGTGGGTAGGGCACCGGCCCATACACCAAGGGTGGCAGGCTTGAACCCGGCCCTAGCCAAACTGCCACAAAACATAGCTGGGCATTGTGGTGTGTGCCTATAGTCCCAGCTACTTGGGAGGCTGAGGCAAGAGAACTGCCTAAGCCCAGGAGTTGGAGGTTGCTATGAGCTGTGAAAGGACAGCATTCTACTGAGGGTAACAAAGTGAAACTCTGTTTCAAATTTAAAAAAAAAAAAAAACTGAAGCAGAATAAATGCATAATTGTCCCCTTTATTTACTAATTATTTCTTATTATTTATAATAGCAAAAATAGGGGACAACCCAACTGTCTATCTGCAGGGGACTAGATAACTAATCTATGGAAAGGATACTGATAGGACACCCAATATATCAGGGGTCCTCAAACCATGGCCCGCAGGCCACATGTGGAGGACATTTATCTGGCCCGCTGGGTGTTTTTGCCGCCACTGCCTGTCCTGCTTAGCAGCCGACTCATCCCAGGTACACAGTCCAGCCCTCCAACGGTCTGAGGGACAGTGAACTGGCCCCCTGTTTAAAAAGTTTGAGGACCCCTGAAATATATATTGTTCAGAGGGTAAAAAGCAAAGTGCAGGGCGGCGTCTGTGGCTCAAAGGAGTAGGGTGCCGGCCCCATATGCCTGAGATGGCGGGTTTAAACCAAGCCTTGGCAAAAAACTGCAAAGAAAAGCAAAGTACAAAATAATATATATAATAATCCTGCCTTTGAAAAAGAAAAAAAATAGCCAGACTCAGTGGCTCACACCCATAATCCCAGTTATCTGGGAGGCAGGGGCAGGTGGATCACCTAAGTTCATGGTTAGAGAGTAGCCTGAGCAAACGTGAGACCCTGTCTCTAAAAATAGCTGGGTGTTGTGGTAGGCCCGCGTAGTCCCAGCTATTGGGGAGGCTGAGGCAAGAGAATGAACTGCTTAAGCCCAAGAGTTTGAGATTGCTGTGAACTATGACACTACAGCACTCTACCAAGGGAAGGGCAGGGTGGGGGGTAGGGGGTGGGAAGACGACAAAGTGAGACTCTGTCTCAAAAAATCACAGAGAGGCTCGGCGCCTGTGGCTCAAGCAGCTAAGGCGCCAGCCACATACATCTAAGGTGGCAGGTTCAAATTCCCAGCCTGGCCCACCAAACAACAATGATGGCTGCAACCCCCCCCCCAAAAAAAATGGCCAGGTGTTGTGGCGGGCGCCTGTAGTCCCAGCTTCTTGGGAGGCTGAGGTAGGAGACTCGCTTGAGCCCTGGAGTTGGAGGTTGCTGGGAGCTGTGATGCCATGGCACTCTACCCAGGGGGATAGCTTGAGGCTCTGTCTCAAAAAAAAAAAAAAAAATCACAGAGAAAAATAATGGTCATCTGTTGAGAACTGAAGGGACTCAATGAATAGAGACAAAAACAAAAATAAGACTTCTATGTTTTTTTAATTTATTTTCTATTTTTGAAACAGGTAAATATATTACTTGTTTAAAAATTATTACTATTAGGGTAGCACCTGTGGCTCAGTGGGCAGGGCGACAGCCCCACATACCAAGGGTGGTGAGTTCAAACTCAGGCCTGGCCAAACTGCAGCAAAAAAATATAGCCAGGCGTTGTGGCAGGCGCTTGTAGTCCCAACTACTCAGGAGGCTGAGGCAAGGGAATCACCTAAGCCCAGGAGTTAGAAGTTGCTGTGAGTTGTATGACATCATGGCACTCTACCGTGGGTGATAAAGTGAAAAACTCTATCTCTATAAAAAAAAAATAATAATAAAAAATTATTATTGGCTCAGTGCCTGTATCTCAGAGGCTCAGGCGCCAGCCACATACACTAGGGTTGGCGGGTTGGAACCCAGCCCAGGCCTAACAACAATAACAACTACAACAAAAAAACCAGCCAGGCGATGTGGCAGGTGCCAGCTACTTGGGAGGTTGAGGCAAGAGAATCACTAAAGCCAAGAGTTTGAGGTTGCTATGAGCTGTGACACCCATTGCACTCTACCACGGGTGACAAAATGAGACTCTACCTAAGAGTAGCAGAAAAATTAGCTGAGTGTCATGCACCTGTAGTTCCTGCTGCTCAGGAGGCTAAGGCAGGAGGTGGCTTGAGCCCAGGAGTTTGAGATTACTGTGAACTATAACAAGGTTACTATACTCTAGCTAGGATGACAGAGTGAGACTCTGTCTCTCAACAACAACAAAAAAAGAATTAGAATTAAAATAGTAGTAAGAACACACAATATTTAATTTTGAAAAATTAAAAAAAAAAAAATTAGGCAACACTCAGTGAGTAGGGCACCAGCCCTATATACCAAGGGTGGCAGATTCAAACCCAGCCCCAGCCAAACTGCAACAAAAAATAGCTGGGCGTTGTGGCAGGCGCCTATAGTCCCAGCTACTCAGCAGGCTGAGGCAAAGAATCACCTAAGCCCAGGAGTTGGAGGTTGCTGTGAGCTATGACTCCACAGCACTCTACCAAGAGCAATAAAGTGAGAGTCTCTAAAAAAAAAAAAAAAATTAGGCAACAAAGCCCTATAGACAATCAGACAGATTACACTTAAGATAAATTCTTCTGGGCAAAATAAGACTAAAACTGTAGAGGTCTCCGAATCTGTTCAGATAAAACATCTTACTACTATCACCTTTAAAAAAACAAAAAACAAAAACCAGAAGGCCGATGAAGGTGAATTGCTTGAGCTCAGGAGTTCCAGACCAGCTTGACCAATAGTGAGACTCTGCCTCTAAAAATAGCCAGGCATTGTGGCAAGCGCCTGTAGTCCCAGCTACTGTGGAGGGTTGAGGCAAGAGGATTGCTGGAGCCCAAGAGTTGTAGATTGCTGTGAGCTATAGTGCCACAGTCATGGTGCTCTGCCAAGAGTGACAAAGTGAGAGTCTGTCTCAAAAAAAAAAAAAAAAGAAAAAGAAAGAAAGAAAGAAACAGGACCAGACACAGTGGCTTACATCTATAATGCTAGCACTCCGGGAGGCTGAGGCAGGTGGATCACTTGAGCTCAGGAGCTCAAGACCAGCCTGAGGAAGAGTGAGACTCCATCTCTAAAAATAGCCGGGTGTTGTGGCAGGTGCCTGTAGTCCCACCTACTTGGGAAGCTGAGGCAAGAGAATCACTTGAACCTAAGAGTTTGAGGTTGCTGTGAACTGTGACGCTACAGCATTCTACCAAAGGTGACAAATTAAGACTCTGTCTCAAAAAAGAAAAAAAAAAAACATGAAATAATGGTCAAAATAATAATTTACACTTTCATAGTGCTCATCAAGTGCCAGGCATTATTCTTTTTTATTTCTTTTGTAGAGACAGAGTCTTACTTTATCACCCTCGATAGAGTGCCATGGCATCACACAGCTCACAGCAACCTCCAACTCCTGGGCTCAGGCAATTCTCTTGCCTCAGCCTTCCAAGTAGCTGGGACTACAGGCGCCTGCCACAACACTTGGCTATTTTTTTGTTGCAGATTGGCCAGGGCCGGGCCTGAACTCACCACCCTTGGTATATGGGGCCAGCACCCTACCCACCGAGCCACAGGTGCTGCCTACCAGGCATCATTCTTAATACTGTACATCAAGTAATTCACATATATCAAGAGTGGAAGAGAAAGTATCCAATGTACTCAGTCTTACTATGAAACCAATTTATTATAGCCCAAGAAGAAGGGGAAAGGGGAAGGAAGAGTATTGGTAGAGGGTAATTGGTGGGACCACACCTATGGTGCATCTTACGAGGGTACATGTGAAATTTACTAGGTGTAGAATATAAGTGTCTTAACACAATAGCTAAGAAAATGCCATGAAGGCTATGTTGACCAGTTTGATGAAAGCATTTCAAATTGTATGTAAAACCAACGCTTTGTACACCATGATTGCATTAATGTACACAGCTATTATTTAATTTTTAAAAATTCACATATAATTCTCACAGGTACATAGGTACCCAAGTACGTGAAGCCCAGAGAGAGAAAGTCAGTTAGTTGAGGAACTAGGATTCAAACTCTGGCAGTCTGGATACCTAATTACTATAGAAAACTCTACTGTCTGAGATAAAACCATCTACAACTGTCTGTCTCTCACCTCATGTACTAGTCTCACAAGTCCTGAATCACATTTCATTGCCTTATGATATCAATCAGAAATACGCTTGCTCTGTCTTTTTGAGACTGAGTCTCATTTTGTCACCCTCAGTAGAGTACTGTGGCATCATAGCTCACAGCAACCTCTGACTCTTAAGCTCAAGTGATGCTCTTACCTCAGCCTCCCAAGTAGCTGGGACTATAGGTGTCCACCACAGCACCTGGCTATTTTTAGAGATGAGATCTCACTCTAACTCAGGCGGGTCTTAAACCTGTGAGCTCATACAATCTACCCACCTCAGCCTCCCAAGTGTTGGGATTACAGGCGTGAGCCACCTCACCTGGCCCTGCTTGTTCTATTTTTTATCTTTTATTTTCTGTAGAGACAAAGTCTTGCTCTATCACCCAGGCTGGAGTGCAGTGATGTGATCATAGTTCACTATAGCCTCCAAATTCTGGGCTCAAGTGATCCATCCTCTTGGCTCAGTCCCCTGAATAGCTGGGACCACAGGTGCATACCACTATGCCTCCTTCGCTAGCTTTCACATGTTTTGTAGAGGTGGGATCTCACTATGTGTCTCAGGCTGGTCTTAAACTTCTGGCTTTCAAACGATCCTCCTGCCACCTCAGCTTCCCAAAGTGCTAGAATTACAGGTGTGAGCTTGCTTTATTTTTTAAATGATGATTTCCTCAGAGGTCAAAGAAAGTAGATCTCAGGTGGCACCTGTCGCTCAGTGGGTAGGGTGCCTGCCCCATATACCAAGGGTGGTGGGTTCAAACCCAGCCCCGAACAAACTGCAACAAAAACATAATTGGGCGTTGTGGTGGGCGCCTATAGTCCCAGCTACTTGGGAGGCTGAGGCAAGAGAATTGCCTAAGCCCAGGAATTGGAGGTTACTGTGAGCTGTATAAGACCACAGCACTCTACCAAGGGCGATAGAGTAAGACTCTGTCTTGGCTCGGCGCCTGTGGCTCAGGTGGCTAAGGTGCTAGTCACATACACCCAAGGTGGTGGGTTTGAATCCAGCCCAGGCCCGCCAAACAATGACGGCTGCAACCAAAAAATAACCGGGCGTTGTGGCGGGCGCCTGTGTTCCCAGCTGCTTGGGAAGCTGAGGCAGGAGACTTGCTTGAGCCCAGGAGTTGGAGGTTGCTGTGAGCTGAGATGCCACGGCACTCTACCCAGGGGGACAGCTTGAGGCTCCTGTCTCAAAAAAAAAAAAAAAGACTCTGTCTCTACGAAAAAAATAAAGAAAGAAAAGTAGAGCTTAAGTTTCCATTGTGTTCTCTTACCAAAATACATTTTTTAATTATGTAAAAAGCTAAAATTTAATTTAAAAATCCACAGTTAGATGATAAACAAAAAAGAAAAGCAGATGACTAAACAATAAATTAAAGAATGGCACTGAGGGGGAAAAAAGTTAAAAAATTTTCTCACTACTTCCTATCTAGCAGTTCATTTACATAGTTAGAAAAGAAGACTTCAAAACTTTGACCTGGGCTCGCCACCTGTGGCTCAGGTGGCTAAGGCTCCAGCCACATACACCTAAGGTGGCGGGTTCGAAGCCCAGGCCCATCAAATGACAATGGCTGCAACCGAAAAAAAAAAAAAATAGCCAGGCGTTGTGGCAGGCGCCTGTGGTCTCAGCAATGTGGGAGGCAGAGGCAGGAGACTCGCTTGAGCCCAGGAGTTGAAGGTTGCTGTGAGCTGTGATGCCACAGCACTCTACCCAGAGGGACAGCTTGAGGCTCTGTCTCAAAAAAAAAAAAAAAAAAAGCTTTGACCTGGCTCAGTGCCCGTAGCTCAAGAGTTAGGGTGCTGGTCACATATACCAAGGCTGGGGTTCAAACCTGGCCTGGGCCAGCTAAACAACAATGACAATGGCAACAAAAAAGATAGCCAGGTGTTGTGGTGGGAGTCCCAGCTACTTGGGAGACTGAGGCAAGAGAATCATTTAAGCCCAAGAGTTAGAGTTAGAAGTTGCTGTGAGCTGTGATGCCATAGCACTCTACCAAGGGTGACATAATAAGACTCTGTCTCAAAAAAAAAAAAAAAGACCAGCCTGAGTCAGAGCAGATCTGGCCTCTAAAAATAGCTGGGTGTTGTGGCAGGCACCTGTAATCCCAGCTGCTTGGGAAGCTGAGGCAAGAGAATCACCTGAGCCCAGGAGTCTAAGGTTGCTGTGAGCTATGACACCACAGCACTCTACAAGGGGCAACAAAGTGAGACTCTGCCTAAAAAAAAAAATTAAGAATTTTTGAATGAGACTAGGCACAGTGGCTCATTCCTGTAATCCTAGCACTTTGGGAGGCTGAGGAGAAGCAATCACTTCAGCTCAGGAATTCAACACAAGCCTGAGCAACAGCAAGACCTACTAAAAATAAAAAAAACTAGCCAGGTTTTGTGGTACATGCCTATAGTCCCAGCTACTTGGGAGGGTGAGGTGAGAGGAGCACTTGAGCCCAAGAGTTTAAGGTAGCTAGGAACTGTGATGATGCTACACTCTCTCCCCAGGGTAACAGAGTGAAAAACTCTTGTCCCCCCCAAAAAAAATTTCTATTGGAAAAAAACCCAGTATATGCTCGACACTCTCAAAATAAATTTTCTTTTCTTTCTTTCTTTTTTTGGAGACAGAGCCTCAAGCTGTCCCCCTGAGTAGAGTGCCTAGGCATCACAGCTCACAGCAACCTCCAACTCCAGGGCTCAGGTGAGTCTCCTGCCTCCGCCTCCCAAGTAGCTGGGACCACAGGTGCCCGCCACAATGCCTGGCTATTTTTTTTGGTTGCAGCCATTATTGTTGTTTTGGTGGGCCCGGGCTGGATTCGAACCCACCACCCTAGGTGTATGTGGCTGGCACCTTAGCCATTTGAGCCACAGGTGCCTAGCCATAAATTTTCTTAAATATATGAAAATTTAGATATCCAGTGATATCACAAAATTAATTTTTATTTTGTCATATTTGCAATCCCTTGTTAGAATTCTTTTTTCCCACCTGTAGCACAGTGGTTGTAATGCCAGCCACATACACCAAGGGTGGTAGGTTCAAACCCAGCCCAGGCCAACTAAACAACTGCCAACAAAAAACTAGCCAGGCACTAGGATTGTGGTGGGCGCCTATAGTCCCAGGTATTTGGGAGACTGAGGCAAGAGAATCACTTAAGGCCAAGAGTTGGAGGTTGCTGTGAGCTGTGACACCACAGCAATATTGTACCCAGGGCAACACAGTGAGACTCTGTCACGAAAAAAAAAGAAAAAGAGAATTCTTTTTTCTTACTGGATTATAAACTCTATGAGGGCAAAAACAATATCTGTCACAGTTCTAGTACCTGGCACAGAAAGAGAATGAAAGTGTATATTACAGAGCTATTGTCTATGAGGTCTGACAATTAAGTTCTTGAACTTGGCACTGTGTGCTTGTTTTGGCAGCACTGTACAAACAACTCAGTAAGGCTTCACAACCTTGGTATACCAGTGTCTCATAGCTGTGTTTGTATAGACATGTGGCAGTGTCTCGGTAATGGTGTTTATTATTGTTCTTGCCTGTTTTTGTGTTGTACAACGACAGCTCTGATGGTTGTTCAAGAGCACATTTCCAAAATTGCTTTGAAGACTGCTCTTTCTCTCTCTTTGTCATGTAAAAAAAGAGAAAAAACGGAGCTTGGGTGTGGGTGCATAGCTTCCCAGTGAGAGTGCTTCAAAGGTGATGCGAGTGATATTCAGCAATGAAATATGTACCATTTCTTCTAGAATTAGTTCACGAACTTATTTCTCAGACCTCCTATGTTCAGAGTTATGAGAAGAATCCAAATGATCCCCACACTCTCATAAACAGCATACCTAGACTGCAAAAAGTGTGGTCAATTATGGGATGGTGCCAATTAGTTCAAGGTTGTAAATCCAATTTCTACAAGTTAAATATCTTTAAAAAGGAAAAACTTTGTACCATTATCAACCTAATCTCAACCAATCATTTCATTATGCACATGTCAATAATCACAAGAAGGCCAAGCAACAGACTATGTAACAGGCAGATCCATCACTAATACTACTACAGGGAAAAAAGTAAAAACGTATACCTGAAAAATAGCAACATTTTTTATCTTCATATTTGAGACATGATGTATTTAGAAAATACATTTGGGGTTAAGGTTAGGGTTAGGCCAGAGCTGTACCTAACAGCTTTTAGGTACACACTAAAAAGCTGTTAGGTGCAGCTTTTACCAAACTTTTGCAGTCTAGGTATTGCTATTTATGAGAGTTTTAGGTTCATTGGTACCACACTTTTTGCAGTCTAGGTGTTGCTGTTTATGAGTTTTGGGATCATTTGAATCCTTCTCATAACTGTGAATATAGGAGGTCTGAGAAATAAGTTGTGAACTAATTCTAGAAAAAAGTACAAAGGCAGTGGATATTCTCAGAATAGAGATGGGAGCATGGAATATTATACCTTTCAAGGTGGAGAATGCTAGATGTAAAAATGTCATCTTGGGCGGCACCTGTGGCTCAGTAAGCAAGGCACTGACCCCATATACCAAGGGTGGTGGGTTCAAACCCGACCCCAGCCGAACTGCAATGAGAAAATAGCCAGGCAATGTGGCAGGTGCCTGTAGTCCCAGCTACTTGGGAGGCTGAGGCAAGAGAATCACCTAAGCCCAAGAGCTAGAGTTTGCTGTGAGGTGTGACGCCACAGCACTCTACCAAGGGTGACAAAGTGAGATTCTGTCTCTTAAAAAAAATTTTTTTTCATCTTAATGTACTCCCCAAGAAAGCTGATCCTGCAATTTGGGGGAAGAGAAGTGTCATTCAAGCCCATAATAACACTTATTATGTGGTTTAATGGATAATGATAAGACTAAAAGGTAAGATGCTGCAGTGATTGATTTTTACTACTGGCTTGTTATATAATCTTGAACAAATCATATTCTCTATGAATTTCAAGTTTTCTTCCATGTCTAAACCGAAAGTAGTAATATCCTCTATCTCTAATGAATAAAGTCCTCTGAAAAAGGAATGGGTTACAAAAATTCAAGACAGGCAGCTACTCAGGAGGCTGAGGCAAGAGAATCACCTAAGCCCAGGAGGGTGATAAAGTAAGACTGTGTCTCTAAAAAAAAAAATTCAAGGCAGGATCATTACTTTAAAAGTAAAAGCCGGCTCAGCGCCTATAGCTCAACCGGCTAAGGCGCCAGCCACGTACACCTAAGGTGGCAGGTTCGAATCCCCCGCCCGGACCTGCCAAACAACAATGATGGCTGCAACCAAAAAATAGCCGGGCGTTGTGGTGGGCGCCTGTGGTCCCAGCTACTTGGGAGGCTGAGGCAAGAGACTCGCTTGAGCCCAGGAGTTGGAGGTTGCTGTGAGCTATAATGCCACGGCACTCTACTCAGGGGGACAGCTTGAAGCTCTGCCTCAAAAAAAAAAAAAAAAAAAAAAGTAAAAGCCAAATTAGGAACCAACAATAACCCGAGTACAGGCCCAGGCATGGTAGCTCATACCTATAATCCTAGCACTCTGGATCTCCAAGGTAGGTGGATTACTTGAGCTCAGGAGTTCAAAACCACCCTGAGCCAGAGCGAGACTCTGTCTCTATTAAAAATAGAAAAACTGGCTCAGCATCTGTAGCACAGTGGTTACAGTGCCAGCCACATACACTGAGGTCCGTGCTGAACCCGGCACGGACCATCTAAAACAACAGTGACAACTGCAACAAAAAAAAATAGTCCATCATTGTGGCGGGTGCCTGTAGTCCCAGCTACTTGGGATGGTAAGGGAAGAGAATCACCTAAGCCCAAGAGTTAGAGGTTGCTGTGAGCTGAGGCCATGGCACTCCACTGAGGGTGACATAGTGAGTCTCTGTCTCCAGAAATAAATAAATAAATAAAAACAGAAAAACTATGGCTGGGTGTGGTGGCTCATGCCTGCAATCCAAGTACTCTGGTAGTCTGAGGCAGGTGACTGCTTGAGCCCAGGAGTTCCAGGCCAGCCTAAACAAAAGCGAGACCCTGTAAAAAAATAACTGGGTGTGGTGAGTGCCTGTAATCCCAACTAATCAGAAGACTGAGGCAAGAGGATCACTGGAGCCCAAGAGTTTGAGGTTGCTCAGAGCTATGATGCCATGGTGCTCTACAAAGAACAACAAAGTAAGACTCCATCTCAAAAAAAAAAAAGGAAAATAAAAGATAATAGAAAAACTAGCTGGGCATTATGGCGGGCACCTATAGTCCCAGCTACTCAGGAGGATAAGGCAGGAGGATCACTTGAGCCCAAGAGTTTGAAGTTGCTAGGAGCTATGATGCTATGGGACTCTACCCAGGGCAAAACAGTAAAATTATGTCTCAAAAAACAAAAATTAAAAAATAACCAGAGTACACGATAAACACAAGTTCACACAAAGAAGTCTGGCACCTACAGTTCAAAGAGAAAGAATGCAAAGGAATTCACTGCAGTCCACAGTGATTATAAAGCAGAATCAGAGAATTCAGTAGCTCTAATTAATCACCTGACAAACTGAAAGCAAATCATTCAACGAACAAACATCAATCAAAATTATATACAGTCCCTTTCTTTACAAGAAGCCAAAAGCCCAGAAATAAACTGAACCTGCACCTATACTGCACCCACGTAACACCATTTGTTTTTTACATGAAAACTCAGAATAAGACAGAGCTCTCTATAGGGTGTATCATGAATGAGCTAACAACCTTATAAAATGGTTCAACAGACAAAGCTAAATATATTCTAATTGCTGTTATCATCATAAAAGGGGAAGGAATAAAGCATTAGCTTTTCTACAGATTTTGCTTTCTAGAGCTTCCTAAAGTAACTCTAAATGATACCACACCTAATGTCTGAAACACAGGAAAGCTTGTGCTCAAAACAAAGTGTGATCAAAACTGGAAATAGAAAAGTCGTAAGACCCAAATCTGAGACTGACGATCTTCCTTACTTCCACTTACCTCAGAAGGATGAAGGAAAAAGAAATGATGCTTTACTGCAAATTACTTTAGGGAAAATAGTTCACTGAGAACACAAGAACTCCGGAAGAATGAAGAGGAAATCACTAACCCAAAAAGAAACTGAGACTCAATTTTTTTAGGACCCAAGCTACCAAAAGAATCAAGATCAGGAAGGCTGGCTCAGCGCCTATAGCTCAACCGGCTAAGGCGCCAGCCACGTACACCTAAGGTGGCGGGTTCGAATCCCCAGCCCGGACCCGCCAAACAACAATGACGGCTGCAACCAAAAAATAGCCAGGCGTTGTGGCGGGC
>CAUYTI010151291.1:0-24476 GCA_963575145.1 Galago senegalensis
CAGGCGCCCGCCACAACGCCCGGCTATTTTTTGGTTGCAGCCGTCATTGTTGTTTGGCGGGTCCGGGCTGGGGATTCGAACCTGCCACCTTAGGTGTACGTGGCTGGCGCCTTAGCCGGTTGAGCTATAGGTGCTGAGCCAGCAAATGTAACTTCTACATATAATTCTATACCCTTTGCCCAAGAATCACTTATTGAACTTACACAACTATATTATCAGAAATTAAGAATACTTACAAATGGCTTTCAAATTCTGGAGAAATCAAGGAAAGAAAAAAATAAATGTTTCAAATGCTGGCTGTAAGTACATACATTGTTGAAAGCTACAAATAGCTGAAGAGGGAGAAAATGGCTTTTGTCAGTTCTGGAAAACAGAACAGAGACAGGATCAGCAGTATTTCAAACAAAAAGCCTTAACAAATCAGCCCCATTCTACGTAACTGATTTCTGTTCTGCTTAAAGTTCTGTTAGCAATATTCATGGACATGTTAGCATTCTAATTAAAGTCGTAGCAGGTTGCTTTTAGCCCAAAGCTATTTAATTTCCAAAGACATCAGGAATTTGAATTTGAGATAATTCATCAGCCTCTCCTAATATTTCTTTTGAAGGACTAAGTTTGGACTCAGGCAGTTATAAAAAATACTTTCTGAGTTGAATTATGATTATTACTGACAATATACACTAAGACAGACCAATATTTTATAATATTGGAAAGTATGCATAAACATAAACCACACAAAATTAATCAACATTTCATGTTTGACAATGTTTCCTATCCATTTTTAATAAACCAATTAAGCCTAATATGTCTTTCTCAGATTTTCAGTGGTCTTGATCTGTCAAAAAGACCAAATTTAGAGTTTTGATTTTGGAAGGTTTCTCAAAGGCTTAAAACATTTGTTCAAGGAAGATTACAAGCCAAAAGATTCTTTTTTTTTTTTTTTTTTGAGACAGAGCCTCAAGCTGTCCCCCTGGGTAGAGTGCCATGGCATTACAGCTCATAGCAACCTCCAACTCCTGGGCTCAAGGGAGTCTCTTGCCTCCGCCTCCCAAGTAGCTAGGACCACAGGTGCCCGCCACAACACCCGGCTATTTTTTGGTTGCAGCCGGCATTGTTGTTTGGCGGGTCCGGGCTGGGGATTCGAACCCACCACCTTAGGTGTACGTGGCTGGTGCCTTAGCCAGTTGAGCTATAGGCGCCGAGCCAAGCCAAAAGATTCTAAAGGAAATATATAGTGAACTGGGTCACATGTAAATTCCTTCACAAATTCCCTTTTATGAGAGCCATTTAATCTGCAGAGACAATCTACAAACATTATAAACCTCCTGGGTTGCCCTGCCAATCACTTTCTTAAATAACCATTCTGTTTCAGGATAAAATTTACCACCCGAGATCCCTTTCTTACACAATGCCATTTTCCTTTTTGTCTAATGCAGCAATTCTCAACCTGTGGGTTGCAACCCAAAGGAACTCTATTAAAGGGTTATGGCATTAGGAAAGTTGAGAACTACTGGTCTAATGTCTCTCAATCTCAAAAACCCACTTTTTTTTCCATTTTAGAGACAGAGTCTCACTTTGTCACCCACGGTAGGGTGCTGTGGCATCACAGCTCATAGCAACCTCCAGCTCTTGGGCTTAGGTGATTTTCTTGCTTCAGCCTCCCAAGTAGCTGGGACTACAGGTGCCCACCACAATGCCCGGCTATTTTCTTGTGGCAGTTTGGCTGGGGTTGGGTTTGAACCCACCACCCTCAGTATATGGGGCCGGTGCCCTCAAAAGCCCACTTTTCAGAAATCAGGGTAAGAGTTTCAAAGTTCTCAAAAACAAAATAATTAGAATGTAGTTCCTTTCTGGGATGGTAAAGAAAGCTATTTAAAGACATGACTAGAGATTAGAAGACATGCCAGATTTCTGTAACTTGGAACTTTGCCCAAACTGGGTTTTTCTGAACTAGTTTTTATCAGATTATGATTGACTTTTTGGCCAGTACTATCACAACAGTGATGTTGGGTTTGTATTTGTGAATCAACACTTGATACTAATTTATCCTGTTACAGTTAATATTAATTTTATTCACTCAGTTATGGTGTTCTTGTTTTTTTTGTGTGTGTGTTCTTGTTTTTTGTTTTGTTTTGTTTTTAGACACAGTCTCAAGCTGTTGCCTTGGGTCGAGTGTCATGGCATCACAGCTGATGACAACCTCAAACACCCTGGCTCAAGCTATTCTCTTCCCTCAACCTGCAAAGTAGCTGGGACTACAGGTGCCTGCCATAATGCCCAGCTGTTTCTTGTTTGTAGTTGTCATTATTTGACAGGCTCCTGCAGGTTTCAAACCCACCAGCTCCTGTGTATGTGGCTGACACCCTAGTTGCTGAGCTACAGATGCCAAGCCACTTACAGTGTTCATTGACACATATTCCACTGTAATGTTCAAAATATCTTCTGTATTGTTAGTAAGAACTTGGGAAGATTATCAATTAATGTGAATAAATCAAAACATTTATTGAGGAAGCAACCCTTTCTTCTTAGATTCTCTTTCATATACCTGTCTTTGGAAAGTAAAGGTTGTCATCTTTGTTTACCAGTTCAGGAATCAACTGGGGTAGATACTGTCTGCAGTTCACTGCATGTTCTTTTTTTTTTTTTTGAGACAGATCCTTAAGCTGTCACCCTGGGCAGAGAGCCCTGGCATCACTGCTCAAAGCAACTCCAACTCCTGGGCTCACATGATTCCCTTTCCTCCTCCTACCAGGTATCTGGGACTACAGGCACCTGCCACATTGCCGGGACTTTTTTTTGTTGGTTGTAGTTGTCGTTGTTTGGTGGGCCCAGGCTGGATTTGAACCTGCCAGCTTGGGTGTATGTGGCTGGCGCCTTAGCCACTTGAGCTACAGGCGCTGACCTCACTGCATGTTTGCAGTGAGACTGAAGCATGGTCATTCCTGTTGAGCATGTTGGGAATTTA
This sequence comes from Galago senegalensis, assembly GCA_963575145.1. Classification (NCBI taxonomy): domain Eukaryota; kingdom Metazoa; phylum Chordata; class Mammalia; order Primates; family Galagidae; genus Galago; species Galago senegalensis. Next base: position 2,966 of record CAUYTI010151291.1, read on the forward strand.
GAAGTGGAATCTTTACCCCATATTGATCTGCATTTTTTCAAGATCTCCAGTTCTTCTACACATTAAAACTTTAGAGTTACCATTTATCTTACCATGACATTGTCATATAAAACACATACAGATTATAACAAATGACATAAATAAGGCATAAAATTCTACATGCCTGTATTGGTGGCCTTCTATTTCTTCTGTTTGAACCAAAAATGTCTGATGTGTACACCAGTTTTATAGATGCCATTCCATCCCCTTCACTGTTAGACAACACATGAGGGAATATATCCCTTCTATACTTATTAGGTAATTGCATTTACTCTTATAAGTCAGTAGGAGTTCTCTTCACTCACTTAACTCAAAGTAACATTCATGGCTCAGTGCCGGTAGCACAGTGGTTAAGGAGCTGGCCACATACACCCAGCCTGGTGAGTTTCAAACTAGATTGGGCCAGCTAAAAAACAATGACAAAGGCAACAAAGAAATACCTGGGCATTGTGGAGGGCGCCTGTAGTCCCAGCTAGGAGACTGAGGCAAGAAAATCGCTCAAGCCCAAGAGTTTAAGGTTGCTGTGAGCTGTGATGCCATAGCACTTTATGCAGGGTGACACCTTGAGACTCTGTCTCAAAAAAAAAAAAAAAAGTGAAATTCTATATGCCAATGTTTTCTTGGTACATACGTTTGTTTTTCAGGGAGTATTGACATTCAAGGACGTGTCTATTGAATTCTCTATGGAGGAGTGGGCCTGCCTTGACCCTGCTCAGCAGTATTTGTATGGGGAAGTCATGTTAGAGAACTACAGAAACCTGGTCTTCCTGGGTGAGAACAACTTATATACACAGTTCCAGATCTACACTAAACAATCGATATTGTCTCTTTGTAGAAGGTTTTTATTCAATTTCTTCATTGACTGAGTATCAGGTTCTTGTTTCTATGGAGAACATTAGGATATCTTGGTAAAGAAAAATTAGAATTGTTTTATTTTGGTATTAATCTTACCTTTTTTGAGCTGATTTATATCCTTCACTAGATTAATGGAAATTTTAGAAATTTCACGGCCTAGATTGTTACTGATACCTTTAAGTCTGATTTCTAGCACCAAATTTTATTTCAGTAGTTTTGGTAGTGGAGGAGTTAGGAATGTTCCAACTTTAAATACTTTTTAGAGAATGTGAAGTTTATGCAGGGAAATTTGTTTGGGATTATTATTTCAGAATCTTCTAAAATGTCCTTTTCTCTACTTCACCAAGGCATTGCATTGCCAATTGAAGAAATCCCATTTTGTTTTCTACTGAAACAGGTCTTGCTGTCTCTAAGCCAGACCTCATCACCTGTCTGGAGCAAAGCAAAGAACCCTGGAAGGTGAAGACACAGCAGACACTACTCAAGCACCCAGGTAGGTTGGAGTTAGTGAAGCAGGTAACACTGGTCAGAGGTCCAAGTTCTGGGAAGAAACCACACAATACAGTGTGAATAGGGAAGCTCAGCCTCATTGGAAATTATTTCTGAGAAGCCTGGGTTTCTTTCCCCTGTTCTTACATCAAAGTATCTCTCTTCTTGTTTTTATTATTTTTTAATTTTTATTTTCTTATTGATAAAGAGTATCACTCTCTTGCCTCACACTAGAGTGCCACGACATCAGCCTAGCTCAGAGCAACCTTAAACTACTGGTGTCAAGTGATTTTTTTTATCTCAGCCCCCAAATAGCTGGGACTACAGGTTTCTCCATATTGTCTGGCTAATGTTGTTTTTATTTTTTTAGTACAGGGGAGTTCTCATACTTACTCAGGCTAGTCTCGAACTTGGTAGCTGAAGCAGTCCTCCCTCTTTGGCTTCCCAGAGTGCTAGGTATACAGTTGAGAGCCACTGTGCCTGTTCTTAGTTTCAATTCCAAAAAGACCTTACTTTTCATTGATATTCTTTCTAGATTACAGTGAGAATGAGAGAACATCCTCTGGCTTACATGTGACTGCAGGATGTGACTGTTTTTCCATTCTTTTTAAGGACATGAAGTATGTGTGCATTCTTTTTAGTATACCTGTGAAATTTTTTTAAATATTCTTTAGGCTAGGTGTGGTGGCTCACACTTCTAATCCTCGCTCTCTGGGACCCAAGGTGGGACTATTGCTTGAGCTCAGGAGTGTGAGACCAACTTAAACAAGATTGATACCTCATCTATACTACAAAGAGAAAAAATATCCAGGCATTGTAGTGGTTGCGTGTTGTCCCACCTACTGGGGGCTGGTGGTGGGGATGAGGCTGGAGAATCACTTGACCCAGGAGTTTGAGGTTGCTATCAGTTAGGCTGATTTTATGACACTGTAGCCTGAACAACAGAATGAGACTGTGTCTGAATAAAAGATTTTCTTTTTTTTTTTGAGGCAGAGTCTCAAGCTGTCTCCCTGGATAGAGTACCATGTTATCACAGCTCATAGCAACATCACATCCTTGGGCTTAAGTGATTCTCTTGCCTCTGCCCCCCAAGTAGTTGGGACTATAGGCTTCCTTGACAACGCCTGTCTATTTTGTTTGTTGCAGTTGTCATTGTTGTTTTTGCTGGCCCAGGCTGTGTTTGAACCTGCTAAAACTACCCACTGAGCTACAGGCGTCGCCAAAGTTTCTTATTCTTTAGCATCATATCCAAAATATGTGAGTGAGGTGGTGATGTTAGTATTTGTTGCAGAAATCTCAGGAACACCACAAATAGTTTTTGTATGTTTTATGCTTTATGTTTTTATAAGATTTCAAATAAGTTTCTGAGAAGAAATTATAGGGTTTTTAGCAGGACACTAAGAATCTCCCCAAATGCAGGAAAGTTAATTAATTAATTAATTAATTAATTTTTTTTGAGGCAAAGCCTCAAGGTATCCTCCTGGATAGAGCGCCATGGCATTATAGCTCCTGAGCTTAAGCAATTCTCTTGCTTCATCCTCCCTAGTAGCAGAGACCACAGGTGCCCGCCACAACACCCAGCAACTTTTTTTAGAGACAGAGCCTCAAGCTGCCGCCCCAGGTAGAGTGCTGTTGCATCACAGCTCAAGCAACCTCCAACTCTTGGCCTGAAGCGATTCTCCTGCCTCTGCCTCCCAAGTAGCTGGGACTATAGGTGCCCACCATAACTCCTGGGTTTTTTTGGTTGCAGCTATCATAGTTGTTTGGTAGGCCCAGGATGGATTCGAACCCACCATCTCAGGTGTATGGGCTAGCCACAGGGGCCTAGCCCCAACTATTTTTTAGTTGCAGTTATCATTGTTTGGCAGGCCTGGGCTTGATTCAAACTCTCCACCTCTGGTGCATGTGGCTAGCACCTTAGCAGCTTGTGCCCAGCCAAGTCTAATGTTCTTTAACCTCAAAATTCACAGTTTTTATATGAACTGTGAAAAGTAATTTAATTTCTATGCGCACTTATTTACCAACTATTTTTTTGGAGACAGAGTCTCAATCTCTGGTTATGGTGCAATGGCATCATAGCTCACAGCAAGCTCCTCTACCTCAGGGTCAAGCGATGCTCTTACCTCGGTTTTTCTGTTTTTAGTAGAGACAGGATTTTGCTTTTGCTCACGCTGGTCTCAAACTTGTAAGTTCAAAGCTATCCATCCACCTCAGCCTCCCACACTCCTAGGATTATAGGCCTGATCCACAGCGCCCAGCCTTTGCCAACCTTAGTATGTTTAAAGGTATCTACTCCCTACAATTCACTTTTGGGGTTTTTCTTTTTGAGACAATGTAATGTATCAGGGCATTATAGCTCACAACCTTAAAAACTTCAGATCAAGGGATCCCCTTGGCTCAGCCTGAGTATCTGGAAACAGGCGCTCTCCACCACATTTGTCTAGTTTTGCAATTTTTAGTAGAGTTATTGTTTCCCTCTTGCTCAGGGTGGTCCTGAGCTCTTGAGCTCAAGCAGTCTATTTGCCTTGGCCTCCCTGAGGGTTAGGATTAGAGGTATGATCCCCCACATCCTACGGCTACATTTCTTTTCTTTTTTTTTTTTTTTTTTTTTGAGACGGAGTCTCAAGCTGTCACCCTGGGTAGAGTGCTGTGGACTCACAGCTCTCAGCAACCTCCAACTGCTAGTTGCCTCAGCCTGCCAAATAGCTGGGACGCAGGCGCCTGCCATAATGCCCATCTATTTTTTGGTTGTAGTTGTCATTGTTGTTTGGCAGGCCTAGGGTGGATTCAAACCTACCAGCTCTGGTATATGTGGCAGGCGCCTTAGCTGCCCTAGCTATAGGCACCGAGCCTACATTTCTTAATAATATTGTCATTCAGGAATTTAGAGTAATCTTGAGGATATATTAGTGTCTCTGTTATTACAATATAATTCTTATTTTATAACTGTCTCTGGCTTAGAATATGCTTATTCATACACACACACAGACATGCAGGCAGCAGAACCTCTGCAAGTTGACCACTCAAGGAACTGTAACAAACTTGTCAACATACAGAGGTGATTAACATAAGGAACTGGGCCTGCTGTACCAATACATACATGTGGTGCATGTCTGGTCTATGAAAATCAGGTCAAGTTGAGGAGATGGTCAATGTAGGGAGATGGCTCACTATGGAGGTTCAATTGTATACATATATATACACACAAAGTGCCCATGTCTGCATGATCATGAGTGAACATTTCCTTGCAGGTTTCTGGATGGTAGCATCACTCCTACATCATGGCTGGGAGAAGATGGAGAGTCCCACATTTTCCTTTCAGAATTCTTTCTTTCCTTTTTTTTTTTTGAGACAGAGCCTCAAGCTGTCCCCCTGGGTAGAGTGCTGTGGCATCACTGCTCACAGCAACCTCAAACTCCTGGGCTCATGTGATTCTCCTGTCTCAGCCTCCCCAGTAGCTGGGACCACAGGCGCCTGCTACAACACCTGGCTATTTTTTGGTTGAAGCCGTCATTGTTGTTTGGCGGGCCTGGGCTGGATTCAAACCCACCACCTTAGGTGTATGTGGCTGGCGCCTTAGCCACTTGAGCCACAGGCGCTGAGCCTCCTTTCAGAATTCTTAATGGGACAAAGGTGAGCAGGCCATTCTCCAGTCAGTAACCCAGACCAAGGATCCTCTAGTTTGCTAAGTGAATGAGGGTTGACCTTCCCTGAATGACCCTCCTTTAAGGGCATTAGGAGGATTTCACAACCTCCTCCCTGGATTCTAAAGCTCTCATAACATCACTTATTGTGAGATGGTGACTCATTGTATCGCCTAGGCTGGTGTCAAACTATTGGACCTAAGTGATCCTCTCACCTCAGCCTCTCAGTAGGTGAGATGACAGGTGTGAGTCCATGTGCTGGGCTCTCACTGAAGCATCATTCCCTATAGATGGCTCCCTTGGGAGGAATACATGAAGATGGGACTTAGATTCTACTGTCTTGCTGGTTTTACTGTTTCTATTTATGTTTTCACATTCCATGTTCATTTTCTGTAATTTTAGATTTAAATATTCAGAACTGTGTTAGAATTTTAACTTATGTAGGAAGTAATTTAGAGAATGAGTAGGAATTCCAGATTTATTAAAAAGCTCACTTGGCTTGGCACCTGTACCACAGTAGATACAGTGCCAGCTGCATTCATCGAGGTTGGTGGGTTGTAGCCGGGCCCATGCCAGCTAAACAACAGCAACAACTGCAACAGGAAAATGGCCGGGCATCCTGGTGGTACCTTAGTCGCAGCTATGTAAGAGTTTGAGGCAAGAGAATCGCTTGGTCCCAGGAGTTTGAGGTTACTGTGAGCTGTGATGCCACAGCACACTAACTGAGGGCAACATAGAGCATCTCTGTCTTAAAAAAAGTAAATAAATAAAAAATAATAATAAAGAAGGCTTGGTGCCTGTAGCTCAAGTGGCTAAGGCACCAGCCACATATACCAGATTTGGTGGGTTCTAATCCAGCCCGGGCCTGCCAAGCAATAATGGCAACTACAACCAAAAAAGAAAAAAAAAATAGCCAGGCATTCCGAGCTACTTAGGAAGCTGAGTCAAGAGAATCTCTTAAGCCCAGGAGTTGGAGATTGCTGTGAGCTGTGATGCTAGAGCACCCTACTCAGGGCAACAGCTTCATGTTCTGTCTAAAGTAAATAAATAAATAATTGTAATAAAAATAAATTTAAAAATTTCTGCAAAATTTTTTTCAAAGAAAGTTTATTTTTCAAAATAAACTTGAAATTTCTAGTTTACTATGGGCAAACAGAAATCAGTAGGATTGACATCACTTTCCTTAACCTTATCTAAATGATATGTTAATTTTGCCTGAGTGCTTATTTTAAATAGTATGATTTATCATATTTTACAAAGTTAGTATTTTTATTTTATTTATAAATGTTTTTTTATTGTTTCTAACGGGTGAGTTAAACCTTTTCACTTTTTTTTTTTTTTTTGGAGACAGCACCTCATACTGTCACCCTGGGTAGAGTGTTGTGGCATCACAGTTCTAAGCAACCTCCAACTCAAGGGATTCTCCTGCCTCCGCCTCCCAAGTATCTGGGACTACAAGTGCCCACCACAACGCTCAGCTATTTTTTGGTTGCATCCATCGTTGTTTGGTGGGCCCAGGCTAGACTTGAACCCACCAGCTCAGGTGTATATGGGTGGCACCTTAGCTGCTTGAGCCACAGGCATTGAGCCCCTTTTCAGTTTTTGTAAAAATAATAATATATGAATAATGTAATAAAAATTATCTTTACTGGTTTCAAATGTTTTTTGACATTTTCCGATTATCTCACATTAATAAATCATACATTTTATTGCAGGATGGTGCATAAAATGTTCAGTATACCTGCTCTCATCCAACAAAATTTTAACTAATATTAACAAAAAATACCCAGGGTCAGTGCTTGTTGTTCAACCTGGTTAGGGCGCCGGGTCTGGCAGGTTTGAACCTGGCCCAGGTCTACTAAGCAACAATGATAACTCAATGACAACAACCAAAATAATAACCCGGCATTGTGGCAGGCACCTATAGTCCCAGCCACTTGAGAGGCTGAGGCCAAAAAATTTCTTAAGCCCATAAATTTGAGGTTGCTGTGAGCTTTGACATAGCATTCTACAGAGGGTGACAAAAGTGAAACTTTGTTTCAAAAAAAAAAGAAAAAATACCTGCTTTGGTTCAATCCATAGTCATAATGGAACATTGTAGTTATCTAGAAAAGAGAACTTTTGTGTGAGATGGAGAGGAACTGTTGCCAGAAGTAGAATGCTATAGCATCCATCATCCTACCTTAGAACAACTTCAACGCACGGGTTCAAGCAATCCTACTTCAGCCTTCCAAACTCCTGGCTATCCTACTGTTCTTTTAGTAGAGATGTGGTCTCACTGTTGCTTAGCCTGGTCTTGATCTCCTGTGGTCCAGCTATCCTTCCGTCTCATCCTCCTAAAATACTAGGACTTGATGTATGAGTGACTGTATCTGGCCACATCTTGGCTTTTATGAATAATGCTGTGATGAATGTGAGTGAGGACATGTATCTTCCCTGATCTGCAGTGCATAGTTAGGATATATACCCAGCTGAGAGATTGCTGGATGAAATCATACTATTTACTTATTTATTTATTTATATATTTTTGAGACAGAGTCTTACTATATCCCCCTCGGTAGAGTGCTGTGGAGTCACAGCTCACGGCAACCTCCAACTCTCGGGCTTAAGTAATTCTTTTGCCTCAGCCTCCTGAGTAGCTGGGGCTATAGGCCCCCACCACAATGCCAGGCTATTTTTTTGTTGTAGTTGTCATTGTTGTTGGCAGGCCCTGGCCAGGTTTGAACCTGCCAGTCCCACTGCATCTGGCCGATGCCCCAGCCACTGAGCTTAAAGGCACAGAGCCAAACAATAACTTTAAATTTTAGTTTTCTGAGAAACTTTCAATCATTTTAATAGAGTCTGCTACATTTTTCTTCATAATTTTGCTAAAAGTTTCTAATTTCTATGTATCCTTGACACACATTTTTTAGGGTTCACTGTGAGTATGGTGTAATATTTCATTGTGATTTTGCTTCACATTTCCCTAAGAATTAGGACTTTAGGCATCCTTTGAAATGCTCGTTGGCCATTTATAGTTCTTTGAAAAGTGTTAGTGAGCTCCTGTCATCTACCTGGTTCTGTCCCCTAGAATGTTCGGATTACAGACATGAGTCCCTGTTCCAGGCCTCTTTTTAATTTTTCTTTAGAGACAGAGTCTCATTTTATCAGCCTCAGTAGAGTGCCCGTGGTGTCCCAGTTTACAGCAACCTTCAACTCCTGGGGTAAGGCGATTCTCTTGCCTCAGCCTGTGGGGTAGCTGAGAATACAGGCACCGACCACAGGGCCTGAGTATTTTTTGTTGCAGTTTGGCCGGGGCCGGATTTGAATCCGCCACCCTCAGTACATGGGGCCCGTGCCCTACTCATTGAGCCACAGGCATGCCCCTCTTTTTAAATTTTTAAAGTACCTCACCTCACCTCAATCAATTTTGTTTGTACTTTTTACCTATACATGGTGTAGCAAAATTTGTCAGACATAAGTGGATAGGAAAATGGGAAATTGCAGCTAAATCTACCATTATTTACCAAATATCCATTACAAGATTTTCTGTGCAAAGATAAAGAGATTCATGTTCTAAAATACAATATCACTTTTTTTATCTCTGAGTCACTTTGGACATTTTTTTCATTATAATTTTGCATGACATTATTCAACTCTGTATACTTTAAAACATTGAGAACACAAACTAAATATAAATCAACCTCGTGTCTAGTGGGAATTTCATTTTCTTTCTGTCCATTTGCCTACATGTTTCTTAAATTTGGTTTAGGAATAGTACATTTTCTTTTGGTTCCTGGCCAATGGTTATTTTATCCTGTAGGTGAATATGTGTGAAAACTCTTTTTGTGGGTAGGGGGAACAGAGTCTCACTTTGTCACCCTCGGTAGAGTGGCGTGGTATTATAGCTCACAGCAACCTCAAACACTTGGGTTCAAATGATTCTTTTCCCTGTCTCCCCTGTCACTGGGACTACAGGTATCCACCACAATACCTATCTGTTTTTTTTGAAGATGGGTTTTGCTCTGACTTAGATTTGTCTTGAACTCCTGAGCTCAGGCAATGTACCTGCCTCGGCATGAACCATTGCCCCCGGCCTACTAAAACTGTCTTCAGTATAACTCATATTTATTGGTGAATAGATGTTATGTTTGTGTGAATTATTTGTGTAATTTAAAGATAATTTTTGAAATGCCGTTTCATTTACCATAAAGTTAAACTTTATCTTTATTAGGGATGTTAGAAGATTTCCTGATTTTTAGAAGCTGAGTAACACTCTGTCATTTCTATATCCTACATTATATTTCATCATTTGTTTCTTGAGGCTGATGTGGATTGCTATCAATCTGGGAGGTTGAGACGAGAGGATGTCTTGAGCTCAGGAGTTGGAGACCAGCTGGAATAAGAGCAACACCCCATCTCTATTAGAAATAGAAAATAAAATTACCTGACTATCATTGCAGGAACCTGTACTGCCAGCTAGTCAGAAGGCTGATTCAGCAAGAATGCTTGAACCTAGAAGTTTCAGGCTGCTGTCAGCTAGGCTGATGATGTGCACTCTGGCCTGGGCCATAGGGTGAGACTTTCGTTTTAACACGTGTGTGTATTTATATACAGACACACACGTACACACATTTATGTACATATCTCCTTATGATATCTCCCTTGCTCTCATTTGATTAATATTTGAATTAAATGTCTTTCTTGTTCTTTTCTTTTTGAGTGCTGTGTCATCATATCTCACAGCAGCTTCCCAGTTTGCGCTCCAGGGATCCTCTTGCCTCAGTCTTTCTATTCTTAGTAGAGACAGGGTCTCACTTTTGCTAAAGCTGTTCTTGAACTCATGAACTCAAGCTATCCACGGACCTTGGCCTCCCAGAGTGCTGGGATGACAGCCGTGAGCCACTGTACCCATCCAAATACCTTTCTGTCATTTTTTATTCCATGTTTGTCATTACATGTAAGATGAGTATCAAATATAGAGTTGGATTTTGATTTTTTTGTTTTTAAACCCCTAACTTTACTCATTTTATTTTATTTTATTTTTTTGAGACAGAGTCTCACTTTGTTTCCCCCAGTATAGTGCCATGGCATCATAGCTCAAAGCGACCTCAACTTTGTGGGCTGAAGCGATCCTTTTGCCTCAGCCTCTGGAGTTGCTTGTACTATAGGCACTAGCCAGAACCCCCAGATATTTTACTACAGACAAGGTCTCTCTCACTTGTTTAGGCCGGTCTTGAATCTGGGAGGTAAAGAAATCCACCCACCTTGGACCCCAAGAGTGCTGGGATTGAAGGCGTGAGCCACCGTGCTTGGCCTCTCTATCTTTATTTAATGTCTGTCATTTCATTATGAAGTTTAGTCCATAAATTTGTATGTAATTGTTTTTTTTTTTTAAACTGAATCTCAAACTGTCACCCTGAGTAGAATGCCATGGTATCATCATAGCTCATTACATTCTTCAACTCTTAGTTTTAAGTGATCTTCTTGCCTCAGTTTTTCTATTTTTAGTAGAGGCAGGGTCTCAATTTTGCTCAGGCTGATTTGGAACTCAGGGGCTCAAGCAATCCACCTGCCTCAGCCTGTAAGAGTGCTAGGATTACATGCCTGAGCCACTCCACCCAGTCATGTGTACATAATTTTTGAAAGAGAAGAAATGACTGTGAATTATTTATGTAACTTTTGAAAGAGAAGGGCTTACTGTTGACAACTTTTTTTTAACATCTGTACTGGAGTTTGTTATTTTTGTCAACAGTTATGTCTTGTTATATTGTAAATACAGACCCATTACCAGAGGTTTACTGCAGACTTTCTCTTTTATTTTTTTTTTTTTGAGACAGTCACACTATGTCAACTTGTGTAGTTTGCTCTGATGTCATAGCTCACAGCATCGTCAAACTCTTAGGCTCAAGCGATCCTCTTGCCTCAGATTTTCTATTTTTACTACTGATGGTGTCTTGCTCTTGCTCAGGGTGGTCTCAAACCTGTGACCTCAAGCAATTCACTCTGCTCAGCTTTCCTGAGTGCTAGGATTACAGATGTGAGCCACCTCACCCTACCAGCATCTATATATCTTTTTTTTTTTTGAGACAGGAGCCTCAAGCTGTCCCCCTGGGTAGAGTGCTATAGCATCACAGCTCACAGCAACCTCCAACTCCTGGGCTTAAGCGAGTCTCTTGCCTCAGCCTCCCAAGTAGCTGGGACCACAGGCGCCCACCACAGTGCCCAGCTATTTTTTGGTTGAAGCTGTCTTTGTTGTTTTGGCGGGACCGGGCTAGATTTGAACCCACCACCTTAGATGTATGTGCCTGGCGCCTTAGCCACTTGAGCCACAGGCGCCGAGCCAGCATCTATGTATCTTGATAAATATTTCTTTTTTCTTCACAGTGATGGATATCGTGTATGGGCTTTCAAGTTTTTCTTTCTTTGGCTCTTTGACTATATCGCCAAAGGTTCACGTTGATTAATCCACTAGTAATCTGACAAGAGCATCCTTAGCAATAACACATCTGTTTTAACTTGCTGCTTTCAATATTCTCTTCTTGTGTGTTAAGTTTTTTTTTTTTTTTAGAGACAGAGTCTCACTTTATTGCCCTTGTGAGTTACCTCCAACACCCAGGCTTAGGCAATTCTCTTGCCTTAGCCTCCCGAGTAGCTGGGACTACAGGCACCCCCCCCAAAACACCCAACTATTATTTTGTTGCAGTTCGGCCCTGGCTGGGTTTGAACTCACCACCTCTGGCATATGGGGCCAGCGCCCTACTCCTTTGAGCCACAGGTGCTGCCCAATGCATGGTTATTTTTTAGTGGAAGCATTTTCCCACATGTCCTCTTTAGTGTTTCTCATCACTTGCTAGACCTTAATTTGTCTGTTACATTGGAGTCTCTCTGCTGCTATAATATTTTGCCTTTGAACTCAGCACCCCTAGTCGGTCTTAGAAACTATCGCACCATTCCTTTGTGCCCTATCACTGATAAGAGACAGCAACCTTTCTTTGGAAACACCCTCAAAAGCAAGAAGGATGAACAAACGTGTTACTCTTTTCCTTTTGAGGACAAAGCTCAGATTTAGGATACTACTTTCATTCTCTACTAAGATGGCATAAATTCTGCGGTGGGGGGTAAATATGACAATCTTTTCTTATTGTTCTCCTTGGCTCTTTCATTATTATTATTATTGACAATTTTTCCTTTTATTTTAGAAATATATTTATGTATATGCCCATACACACTTTATGAATATATGTATGTATCTATTTATTTATTGAATATATGAATATGTATGTATTAAATATATGAATATGTATGTGTATGTATTTATTGAATATATGAATATATGTATGTATCTATTTATTTATTCATTTATTCATTTATGTATGTATCTATTTATTTATTCACAACTAAGTAGTTGTCACCCTGGGAAGAGTGCTGTGTTGTCATAGTTCACAGCATTCTCAATCTTCTGGGCATAAGAGATCTTCTTGCCTCAGCCTCATGAGGTGTGGGACTAGAGGCATGTGCCACTATGCTGGACTAATTTTTCTGTTTGTGGTAGAGTTGGTGGCGGGGGTGTCTCACTATTTTTTTTGTTTTTTTTTGAGACAGAGTCTCAAGCTGTCGCCCTGGATAAGGAGTCTAGTCCTCACAGGTTACACCAACCTCCAACTCTTGGGCTTAAGCAATTCTCTTGCCAGAGCCAGGAGTAGCTGGGATTACATTTGCTCATCCCAATGCCTGGCTATTTTTGGTTGTCATTGTTGTTGGGCAATATGTGGCTGTATTTGAACTTTACATCTCCAGTGTATGTGGCTGGTGCCTTAGTCACTTAAGCTACAGGCACCGATCCACATGGGGTCTCATGTTTGCTCAGGTTGATCTCAAACACCTATGCTCAAGTGATCCATTCACCTCAGTGTCCCTGAGTTCTAGGATTAAATACGTGATCCAATGCCCTGCCTCTACATTATCTGCACAGGTTCTTCTTACCTGTTGTGCTGCATATTCTTACCTGGTTTTCAGAATTTCCCAAAATGTGGTGTATATATGCAGCATTTATTTATCTTTAAGATAATTGGTGCCTCTCCACTGTATTATGGCATCTTCCTAATGTTCTTAACATGATTTTGCAGATAAAATATGTAATGCATATTTACTGGATTCTGATAAAAAGCCAGTGGCTAAAATTGTTATTGTTTAAATTTCTTTCAGCTCTATCTAATTATTCTACCCCAGACCATTTGCAAGACCTGGGCACAAATATTTTATTTCCGGAGATGATCCTTAGCAGATATCAAAGCTGTGGCCCTGAGAATTTAAACTTTACCCAAGACTGGGAAGGTGTGTATGAGTGTAAGGAGCAGAAAGTATGTTACAGTGGACTTGACGAATGTCTAACAGCTACCCATGGCAAAGTCTTCAGACAGTTGTCAAATCTAAATAGACATAACATGATATACACCTTAGAGAAAACTTTTCAATGTACAAAGTATGGGAAAGCCTCTAAGCCCTGTTCACACATCACAGAACATCAGATAACTCATACTGGAGAAAAACAAGACAAATACAAAGAAGGTAGCCAAGTCTTCCAATCTTGCTCAAGACTCCATGCTGGACAGAAACTCAACAAGTGTGAAAATGATGGCCCATGTCTAATCCACAGATCAAATTATTGTAAGCATAAGATTTTGAATACTGGAGAAAAACCCTACAAATATAAGGAATGTGACAAACTCACCAAGATGTACTTACACATTTATGGCTATAAAAGAATTCATTTTGGAGAGACACAGTACAAATGTCAACACTGTGGCAAAGCCTTTAAACATTACTCAAGCCTTTCTGTACATAAAGTACTTCATTCTGGAGGGAAACCATACAAATGTGAAGAATGTGGCAAAGCCTTTTTAAGGAACTCACACCTCTCTAGACATCAAAGAATGCACTCTGGAGAGAAACCCTACAAATGTGAAGACTGTGGCAAAGCCTTTATTGATAGGGCAGCCCTTACTAGACATCAAAGAATTCACTCTGGAGAGAAACCCTACATATGTGAAGAATGTGGCAAAGCCTTTAACCAGCACTCACACCTTTCTATACATCAAAAAATTCACTCTGGAGAGAAGCCCTACCAATGTCAAGAATGTGGCAAAGCCTTTACCCTGCGTGCAGGCCTTTCTAGACATGAAAGACTTCACTCTGGAGAGAAACCCTACACGTGTCAAGAATGTGGCAAAACCTTTACCCAGCACTCAGGCCTTTCTGTACATCAAAGAATTCACTCTGGAGAGAAACCCCACAAATGTCAAGAGTGTGGCAAAGCCTTTAATGTCAGTTCATCTCTTACTCAACATAAAAGAATTCACTCTGGAGAGAAACCCTACAAATGTCAAGAATGTGGAAAAGCCTTTACCCAGTACACAGGCCTTTATGAACATAAAAAAATACATTCTGGAGTGAAACCCTACAAATGTAAAGAATGTGGCAAAGCTTTTACCTGGCACTCACAAATTTCTATACATCAAAGAATGCACTCTGGAGAGAAACCCTACAAATGTCAAGAATGTGGCAAAGCCTTTAACCGGCCCTCAAGCCTTTCTGTACATCAAAGAATTCACTCTGGAGAGAAACCTTACAAATGTAAAGAATGTGGAAAAGCCTTTAACCAGCACACACACCTTACTAGACATAAAAGAATTCATTCTGGAGAGAAACCTTACAAATGTGAAGAATGTGGCAAAGCCTTTAACTCGAGCTCACACCTCTCTAGACATCAAAGAATTCACTCTGGAGAGAAACCCTACAAATGTCAAGAATGTAGCAAAGCCTTTACCCAGTACTCAGGCCTTTCTCTACATCAAAGAATTCACTCTGGAGAGAAACCCTACTAATGTCAAGAATGTGGAAAAGCCTTTAACCAGCACACACACCGTACTAGACATGATAGAATTCATTCTGGAGAGAAACCCTACACATGTCAAGAATGTGGCAAAGCCTGCACTTTACCCTGCACTCAGGCCTTTCTAGATATCAAAGAATTCACTCTGTAGAGAAACCCTACAAATGTCAAGATCGTGGCAAAACTTTTTTATTTCTTTTTTATTTTGTTTAATTTTCTTTGCCTTTTTCCACTGGGGCTGCATTTGAACCCACCACCTACAGCATATGGGGCCATCACCCTACTCCTTTGGGTCACCAGTGGCAAAACAGTTAACCAGTACTCAACCCTTTCTGTACATAAAAGAATTCACTGTGGAGAGAAACCCTACAAATGTCAAGAATGTGGCAAAGTATTTACTCAGCATTCACACCTTTCTGAACAGCAAAGAATTCACTATGGCCAGAAACTGGTCAAGATTGTGGCAAAGCCTTTAATTCGTTTGTGAACCTTTCTAGACATTTATGAATTTATTCTGGAGAGAAACTTTATAAATATGGACAGTGGGCAAACTCTAACTCACATTCATTCATCAGTGCACATAGAAGAAACCACACAGGAGAGAAACACTCCATATGGAGACTGTGGTAGTGCCTTTACCTAGTGTTCATAGCATGCTAAGCAGAAAATAATTCAGACTGGAGAGAAATCCTACCAATGTGAACAGTGTGGCAGTGACTTTAACCAGAGCTCAAACCTTACTACACATAAGAACATTCATATTGGAGAGAAATCTTACAAATGTAAATAATGTGGCAAAGGTTTTCAGTGGTCCTCAGTCTCATTAAACATAAGAGAAATCATAGCAGGAAAAATGGGAACACTGTGAAGATGTGGCAAAGCCTCATTGCAGTAGGCACGGTTTGCTGTACACAACAGAATTCCATTTGAAGAAAAACTCTACAAATGTGAAGAGATTGACCACTGTTTAATTCTTAAACCATTGTATCAATAAAAAATTTATAACACAGAAATTACCTACCAATGAGAAGTGTCAAATCCTATAACCACTACTCATTTCAGTACATAACAGAATTCATAGAGACATACTACATATGTTGAGACTGTGACAATATCAGGCCGTGCCTGCGGCTCAGTGAGTAGGGCTGATTGATGATGTCTTCATTTAACCCTTTTGATGCTTTTCAACTGCCCTAACCCATTGTTTGGATGAAGTCTCCTCTTCATGCTAGAGACCTAAATCTTTTAAATCCACAGGCCTCTTTTCTCATGTCTTTATGAAGAAAAGACTTAACTAGGATGCAATTTTATTTCAAACTAGAAAAAAGAAGAAGCAAGAAGGATCCAAAATGTAGAAATGAAATGTGAAGAAAGTCACGCCTATAAAGAACACTGGATCATAAGGAACTTTAAAGGGTAAGGGAATAATTTTGTCTAGGACAAAAACTGGTATAGCAATGTTTGCCCTAAAATAAGTCATGGTTTAATAAGAAAAATTTGGAACAAACACAGGGCTTCAGCATGTCAAAAATAGTCTATGTGAAGCATGATATTTGCAAAGGTGAATTTATCAAGAGTTTGTATGTCAATAGGTTGGTCTACTTGAAAGGGAATCTCTAACTAAAACAACAAAGTGAGCTGGGGGCCATGGCTCAGGCCTGTAATTCTGCCACTCTGGGAGGCAAAGTTGGCTGGATTGCTTAAACATGAGTTCCAGACCAGCCTGAACACAACTGAGACCCCATCTCTACTAAAAATAGAAACCCTGAGGCAAGAGGATCTCTTGAGCTTAGGAGTTGGAGGTGCTGTGAACTATGATGCCACAAGGGTGACAGCTTGAGATTCTATGTCAAAGAAAAATTAAAAAATAAGACCACAAAGTGTTCTTTTTGTTATGAGACCCTGTTTAAAACCTCTCTGGATTGCTCTGTATATATGAAACTGGCGAATAAATTGCATCAATTATTCAGCATCAATCTTCCACTACGGAGTAAAAATAAATCTCCCTCTCTGTATGTTCTTCTGCCTGCCTATAGCTTTATTGATTAGTCATGGGTGTTGAGATCAAGATTATTAAGCTATTATCTCTACTCAAGGTTATCAGTTACTCCTTTGAAAACAAAGGAAGAAAAAAAGGAGCCACCTTTACCCTTCAAAATCTTACTCTATTTTTCTCAACTGCCTGATATTTTCACTCCTTCCTCTGTCTTTCATTCACTCGTCAGACCTCTTGGATTTTTGTTGTTAAGCCAAGATGACAGAACATGTACATGTAACTTCTGCCACACTTGAGCAACAACATATTTTTTTCTTTCACAAATGTGTACTCTGGCCGTACTGTACCCTTTCTGGTTGTGGGACAAACTGGGGATTCCATGTTCTTATTGCTGCCCTTTTTGATTTGTGACATTCTCAATTAAATAAAAAGGTTTTTGGACTAGATTTTTCACCTACTACATCACTGTGGTCTTTAATAAACCTACAGCCTTGCTCTTCTCTTGGTTTTACACAAGCTATTGTTAGCCATCCCTCAACTGGAGGCAGATGCTCTGTGATAAACCTCTTCACAGACTCCCTGAGAAAGATCCAGGAAGACACTGCAGAGTCCTCTCAGGTTGAATCAATGGGCAGCCTCTCAGGTTGAATCAATGGGCAGCTCTGTCACTGTGGTCACTGGTAAAAATCAGAGCAGACAGGGATGTCATCTGAGCAAGAGGACTGGGTGAAGCAAGGACTTAAACAGAGGTACACAATCACAGGTAGCTATGAAACTCAGGTATTGAGGGTAGAAAGTGGTTAGATACTTGGTATTTGATGCTTCCTGGACCTGGAATCTAATGTGATTCTGGGTGTGAAAATGCAGGGCCTGGAGAACTCTGGCTACCTGAGATGGGGATAAAATCGTCCACAGGTATTACTTCATCCATGACAATGATCCCTTTCTGGACATCAACAATTTGCCTCAGTGTCTTTAGGGAGGCCTTGTCTAAATGGGTAGTCTACCCTCTCTTCTCTACCTCTGGAAAGCTGTGGGTCAAGACTTCCTAACAAATGCTAGGGCTGCATATTTAGCGCTTCATACTGCACTCTCTCCTATGACTAAACAATCTAGCTCTGTAGCAGGAGTGACAGGACAGCTGGAACACAAATTCTTTCTTAAACCTCTTACATGCTGGATTGGAAGAAAAGAGATGCCTCACTGGTTCCTTCAGATGCTTGATTTCCTTCTTATCTTGCTGGGGAGAGTCTTGTCTAAATTATGTACTCATATTACCTTCATTCCAGATGAAGGTACAGCATGAACATGTCTGGTAGGTGCTACTCCAGTATCTGGAAGCTGAGGACAAATGGTCAGAAGAAATCAACATCCAGGTAAACTTCTTTGAATGGGAAGAAGATACCCCTAGGAAAGCCCTCAGGATCGCCTCAGTTGAGGCTCAATTAAAATCAGAAGCTCAACCACCATAAAAAGTCCATACCTTTTGAAGCATGAAGCAATTATAGACCTGGCCCCTTTCCTTGACTGCTTCATGAGATGTGGAGCTATAAGGCTCTGTGAATCCTTATATAAAGCCCCTATTTTTTTATTTCTGGTGGGAGACAGAGTCTTACTTGATAACCCTCAGTAGAGTGCCATAGCATCACAGCTCACATCAACATCAAACTATTGGGCTCAATTTTCTTAGCTCAGCCTCCCACATAGCTGGGACTACTGGTGCCAGCCACATGTCCAGCTATTTTTTTAGAGATAATTGAGGTCTAGCTCTGGCTTAGGGTGATCTTGAACCTGTGAGCTCAGACAATCTATCCATCTGGGCCTCCCAAGTGCTGGGATGACAGGTGTGAGCCACCACACCAGATGAATACCCCTATTCTTTTTATTGAAAAACATGGAGGGCAGCAGCTGTGTCTTAGTGGGTAGGGTGCCAGCCCCAAATTCCGAGGGTGGTAGGTTCAAACCTGGCCCTAGCCAGCTAAAACAGCAGTGACAAACTATAACAAAAAATAGTTGGGCATTGTGATGGGTGCCTATAGTCCCAGCTACTCAGGAGGCTCAGGCAAGAGCATAGGTTAAGCCCAGGAGTTTAAGGTTGCTGTGAGCTATGATGATATGGCACTCTACTAAGGGTGACAAAGTGAGACTGTCTCAAAAAAAAGAAAAGTTTCTCGGGCACATGACAACAAGATATGTGAAAGTGCCAGTGAGAAGAAGACATAGCAAGCAAACTGCACAATGGAATGTCAGGTTCTAACTTCACTCTGTCTATAAATACCACTGAGTGTTTTTCATCTTCTGTAGTAGTACCATATACAAATGGCTTCCACCTGAATGGTCAGGATGCTGTAGACTTAGTTATCTGACACCCTCTGTTACCAAGTACTCCACTGTAAATGCCAGTCGAATTACAAACTTGGACTCTTTTATTCATAAGGTGGTACTTCATAGACATACAAAACGTGACATTATAAGAAATCCCCTTGTATATGAAGGGATCATGGCAAAACCTGCCTTTTTCCCTTGGTTGCTTCATTCAAAGATTAACTCACAATTACGGTAGTTTTTTTTTAAATTTTTGTGTGTTTATGTAATTGCAGTAGATTAATAAAGAAAGGTTGAGTGGTGCCTGTAGCTCATTGGCTGGGGCATCAGTCACATACAGTGAGGCTGGCGGGTTCAAACCAAGCCCAGGCCAGCTAAAACAATCATGGCAAAAAAAAAAAAAAAAGAAAAGAAAAAAATAGCTGTCATTATGGGAGGTGCCTGTATCCCCGTTACTTGGGTGGCTGAGGGAAGAGAATCGCTTGAGCCTAAGGGTTGGAGGTGACTGTGAGCTGTGACTCGATGGCACTCTACCCAGGAAGACAGCTTGAGACTCTCTAAATAAATAAATAAATAAGAAAAAGGGTTAATTCTAAATACTATGTGTATGGGTAGAAGCACATGAATGATTACTTATAGATTTAGTGATGATCAGAGACTTTTATAGATGCCTTTTGAAAGGGGAAAGAGAATGTAGAAAGTGTAGGTTGCAACAAGTGGTTGCTAGGGGCGAGTGTGGGTAGATGGGTGGAAACAGATTTATCTGTAGATTAACCTCAGAGATAGGTATCCTGGGGCCAGATCTATTAGCATGTAATAAGGAAATCAGCAGCCCCTTTTGATTCCCAATGGGGTTACTCAGATTTTATGTAGATATTAAAAAGGCCTATTCCAATGCTTCCTGATCATGACTGGCCTTTAATTGAAAATATTCTTTATACCAAGTATTAGGCCTAAGTGGGACTAGGCTCAAGCAGATAAGTGTCAGGCTTAGGCTATAATGGAAAAATACCAGTTAGCTACTGGACAATTTCCATACTGAAAGTTTTCAGAGAAGAAATGAAATAAGTCTAGTTCATCCCCAAGATAAATGAGAGAGTACTAATTAGTTCTTTGCCTGACTAACTCCCTGGGAAACGAACCAACTGTCTGGAACCAACTTTTAAACAATACCAGGTGGAGAAAATACTGAGATAAAGATGTATGAAACTAATATGTGTACAGGGTGTATGACATATAACTAACTGACCCCCCAATTCTGCTTCTGTACAATGCTTGCTTGCTGTCCTACCCAGATGCACCTGGACAGCCTGTGTGCTAACCAGGATGCAGACCAAGCCTTAAAAATCCTACCCCTTAAACACTTAGGGCTGCTCTCAGAAACACCATGTTGGGACACTTAGGCAGTCGCCAAGCGGCTCTTCAATAAAGGGACTCTGGTATGAGTTCAAATTGTTTAGCAGTGTGGTCTTTGTGGAACTCCTGGGCACAACACAAGGAGTCACATTTTGGGGTGAAATTTCCTTAGCTCCTTCATTTCCCTCAACTGGAATTTCCCTACAAGTTTCACATGTTAAGAGCTGAGTTGGCACCTGGGGAGAGAGAGAGAGTGTGGGTTAGTAATATAATCATAAGATGTTTGAAAAGAGATACAAGAACATAAATTAGGATGAGAATAAATAAGCAGAAAAGAACAGATCTGAGCACATTGCCCCACAGCCCATTAAACTAGTCTCTCATTCCTGGGACTAGGTCAGTCCAATGGAATGATTTCATTAATTTGGTGAAGAATGTTTATCTTGTCCTTTAAGATATGTAGATGAGTCTTTATTTGCCCTGACTGATTTACGTAAACACAACATTTTTCTCCAGTAACAGTATAAGCTCTTCCATGTTGAGTAATCAAAGCATTTAGGATGCGTTGGTTTTGAATTACAACAGGTGCCAGGCAGTTAAGCTATGGTTGAAGTGGTCCCAATGCTTGCATGGTGATGTTGAGTTCTTGTTCTATTACCACGGAAAGATTCGTGACTGCTCTTTTAATTTTGTAAGTTGCAAATGTTGAGAAAAGGATTTTGATCATTCAAAAGAACTTTGAATTATTATGTAAAAGGGAATTTCTTATAATGGTGCATTTTGTATGTGTATAAGGCACTACCTTATGAACAAAAATAGCCCAAGTTTGTAATTTGACTGGCATTTAAAGTGGAGTACTTGGTAACAGAGGGTGTCAGACAACCAAGTCCATAGCATCTTGACCATTGGGGTGGGAACCATTTGTCTACTTTA
>CAUYTI010151292.1:0-55469 GCA_963575145.1 Galago senegalensis
CTGGGAACTGCCTCCAGGTCTTAGGGCCCGATATGCGGTTGGGAGTGCATGAGAAAGTAGGGAGGGGCTGGGAATGTGTGTGGGAAAGTGTCTATTGTCCTTGATCTACATAACTTCGTCTGGTTTTGCTTTGCTTTACAGCCTCTGTTCTGATCAACTTGCTGCAGGCTACCTTGGCTTCTGCTGCTTCTTCCCTCTGCTCTGCTGCCTTGGCCCTGGCCCCCACCTTAGTGCATCCTTCAAACTTCACGCTCACAACCCCCCAGAAATGTTGACCCTTGCTCCTCTGGTCAGTACAAGTCAGGCCCTGCATGGCCATACTGCTTCTGCTTGCTCAGGTAACTCTGATGACCCTGTGCCTTGCACTGACCCCACTCCTCCTCCAGTGTCATCAAGATTGATTTTTATTTCTGCTAACAATAATAAAGGTAAAGGAGGAGGACTGGCTCTCTCCCTCCCTTCTGGCTCTGCTGGAAAGTTTATAATAGAGTTTGGATGTTCATTCTCTGTCTGCTTCCTAGACCAAAGGAAAGGAAGGAATCTTTGCCAGCTGGTGTTTTGGGGTCTTAAACAATCCAGGAACAAAGTTAGGCCAAAGTTGTAACAAAATGTCCTCAGATGAAATTAGTTATCTCTCCCATCTCACACAGGCACACACACTCACACACACACCCCTGGCTGATTACAGCTGCACCCGGGACATGAACACATCACCCCGAGGAACCTGGGAACACCCAGTGGACTTCCTTCCTGCGGTGCACGTGTGTGCCTGTTTCAGAGCCACGCAGAGGGAGCCCTGGTATTTACCAGTCTCTTGTTCACACAGCCCCAGGCCTGTCCACGCAGAGGGGAGACAGGAGTATTCTCAGACCAGGGAACTGGCTCGCTGCTTCCTGGTCCCATGAGTGACTATCCCACAAACCCTTTCTGCCAACATCCCCAAAAGCTATTCAGAAAAATAAAAGAAACTGCTCCTGGTGAAGCTCTGTGGTCCCTCAGATCTCCCTAATCATTTCTGGAAATTCTGGGGCAGCCCCAAAGTAGAAGCAATTCTAACTACAATCGCTTGGAATCACAACATTTCTCTTCCAGCCCGGGAGTTGTACCAAGGGGGTTATTTTTATAGCCTTCAATTCTGCCTAGGGGACCAAGGCTTGAAACTAGTTTAAGGAATTTGGATGAAACAAATTTGCAAGTCTCAGCTGAAATCCTGGAGCAGGTGATCTAACATCTGGAGTACCTAACCACTCCCACAAAGTCAGTGCTTTCTCATCCTTTTAAAAACTATGTTGTCAGTCTAAAAGAGGAAGAGGAAACCTGCAGAGTTTTGATGATGCTTACAAGTCAATTTCCTGCCTCCGTTCTCAAATAGTTCCATGGAACACTTAGGCTGCTAGTTTTAGAAACTACACTATAAATACGAACAATAATAATAATACTGCTTGGTGTTTACAGCAGAGCTCCTCCTCAACAGTGCCAGGTGTTTTCCAAATTGTCTGATTTGTACAATCTGTGCTGAGGTCGGTCCAGAAGTCCTCTGAGCTGCAGGTCTTCCCCCCTCCCCCCAGTGGCTGAAATTCCCACATCTAAAGAGAACCACCTGCTCTGCAAGTGCCTTCTCAGCGTCCCCTCCCCCTCCACGCTCCTTTTAACCCTCTGCCTCTACCCCCACCCCTAGATCCAAAGTAGGAGATAGGGAGGTGTAGTACGAGCTGGGGGGGAACGGGCAGTGCTAGAGGGAGGATGCGATAAAATAAGTGTTTATGTCTCCCCCAATTCATATATCGAAATCCTACCCCCTAATGTGATGATATTAGGATGTGGGACCTTTGGAAGGTGATTAGGGCATGAGGGTGGGGCCCTCACGCATGAGATTAGTATCCTCAGACATCTCTCTTGCCTTCTTCCTACCATGCAAGGATACAGCAAAAAGTTGGCCATCTGTGCCCCCCAAAGAGGACTCTCACCAGATCCTGACCACACCGGCACCCTAGCCTTGGACTTCCAGCCTCCATAACGGTAAGAAATCAATTTCTGCTGTTTACAGGCCACCACGTCTATAGCCTTTCATTACAGCAACCTGAGAAGACAGAGGATGTGGTGCCGTGGGTGGTGACGAAGGGGAGGGTGCCTTTTCTTTCCCAACCTAAAATCCCAGGAAAAAAATGTCTCTGCAGTAATCAGGTTCTAATTGTTTGTCTGAAAAATAAAGGACTTGGACTTGAGCTTCTGTGCTGTTGCCACTGACTCTGATGATGCTCATTCTATGAACGCCCAGTGACCCAGTCTCAGGCTCACCCAGACGGACACTTCTTTCCTTTGCTTTGTCCCTAAGTGCTTCCCTTCACAGAACCTACTGTGACATGAATACATCTCTTTCCCCCAAAGCATATTTTTCTATCATGAAAATGTAACAAAAATGTTATTTCTGCTGTAATTCTACCCTGATTTTGACTAAAATATCCCTGTAGAGATATTTTTGTTGTCCCAATGATGAGGGAGTCCCGCTGGCTCTGAGGTAGTGGGAAGGGTAGGGGGTGCCCCAATCCCTGCAGGGCATATTTCCAGGAGCATAACAAATGTTTGTTTACTGAGTGAGAAAGAGCATGGCCCTCCAGACCCTTTCTGAGGACTCTCATCTCTGGGGAGCAACTCGCTGATCTGAGGACCTCCAGGTGGGTCATGGACATACATAAAGGTGCAATTTTGTCACAGAAAAATGCCAACCTGTGTGCAATCGCTCTTTCTCTTTCTCCAGCCTGTAGGCTTCTCAGTGACAGTGACAGTGGATCCTATGGTGGGTGGTAGAGCCATTCAGATATCCCAGATCTCTTCCTTCTGGACATAGGGTAAGATTACACTTTCCCACTCTTCTGATGCTAGACATGATCAAATAACTTGTTTGGCCAATGAAATAAGACAGGAATGATGTGTGTTGTTTCTTGGGGGAGGCTTAGGAGCCAGTGTGCAATTCACTGTCTTCCTCTCCTGCCCTTGCAGTGATCCTGGATGCTTGTAATGAGACGGTGCCTCTGAGTGACTGAATGGCCGGGATGACCAGCATCTCCCTGCTGTACCATATGGGATGTTTCTTCTGGAGCCTATCTCCTGGGCTTATGGACAGTTGTCTTGTCCTCTCCGTATCATTTCATGGTCTTTCCTCTGTGTGTGTCTATATCCTAATCTCCTCCTCTTACAAGGCCACTGGATTAGGGCCCACCTCACCAACTTTATATGACCTTAATTACTCCTTTAAAGACCCTATCTCCAAGTACAGTCCTATTCTAAGGTACTTAGGGGCAGTACACAGAATAGAAATTTGGGGGTGACACAATTCAGTTCACAAGGGTAGGCTTCTGAGATGGCTGTACAACTCCAAAGCACAGAACAGATGGGGTTGAGATAATCAGGCCATCCCTTATAATCCTTGCAAGGGTCCCATGCCTATGTCTCTTATTCCAAATTGACCAGTTTCTTATCCCTCAGGTTCTTTCAGGGTGGAGTGGGTAAAGGGGTGAAGAGATGCCAACCATCTCCTCCCATCTGGACTCCTTCCGCAGGGAAGAACAGCCTGAGTCGAGAAGACATGTGCCCCTATCAACAGTCCACGTCTGACTCACTCGGGATCCTCACCACCTACATAGGACTTGATTTGTGGAAGGCACCCAGTCAGACAAAATGGTCCCTTTTGTGACATTTCTTACAACGTTTTCTGCTGTGCCATGTCACTCTTTCATCCACGTGTCTATTTTTTACCCACTCCACCCCAACTGTCAGCTCTGGTAGGACAAAGGATTGCCTAGTATCCCGGGGCTACACCGGCCTTGTGCCTGGTGCGTGTGCAGCAGCCGCCTAATGGAGGGGTGGCAAATTCAACTCTGGGTTTACTTGGGGCTACTGAGTGTCCCACACTGCAAACAGGCCTGAAAAATAAGATTGTGGGAGAGTGGGAGGAGAATCTGTTAGCTGCAGGTGACAACCTCCCCAGGTACAACTATGCCATGGTGGTGACAGCCAGCAGTCACTGCAGTCCTAATGGGTAGCTGGGTTCATCTGCCAAGTCCCCTACCTTTGGGAAGAAAAGAGAGCGTGGGGGAGCCAAGCCTAATATGCATGGCTCTGCCCGAGACGCCAAAGTGGCTTTTTGAAAGATTAATGGGGCATTTGGCTCTCAGTTTCTTAACAAGGGAGAAGGGGGAAAGCTTTCCGAAGAGCACTAAGGGCATCTGGCAGGCATTCCAGAGCAGGGATTGAAAGCTACAGGATGGCCCCTGGGTGTTTCCCTCGCCAATCCTGGCTTTATTATTTTTTTTCTCCCCACAGTCTCTCGGCATCCTGTCTCTCTGCTTGCTTCCTCTTCTCATTTCTCCTTTGGTGTTTTGGCCTCCCGGAATGATGTCTGCCGTTCTTTTCATTTGCACCACCATTCAACCCTCTTTCTGTTCTTATTCTTCAGAGCAGATGGGAGGGGCTCTGAGCATGGTAGAAAGACGCAGATTCAGAATCCAGAGGCATCCCAATCTTGTAACTCAGCTCTGCAAGTTTCTAAAATGTGTGTAGAGAACGTGGATTCTGTCTGTCCCCTTCTTTGGGGAGTGGCACCTATACTCAAAGGACGCCAAAAATGGATACATATTTTAAGAGATCTTGTTGAAAGTAAAAATCATTCCCCCAAAGTGTACAAATTGTAGGTAAAACAGATGCATGTAGCCTGTCTAGGAACATTTGGCCAGTGACAGTACCTTCAATTCAACTTCAAAAAGTAATACATAGATAATCTCTCTCACGATGTGTATACATTTTGGGGTTACCCTCTATTTCGTTGTGAAACTAATCTTCCTTACTGAAGGAGATTATGGTGGGGATGTCAGTCACGTGGCTGCTATGCTTGCCAAGCCACAGCTGTGGGCATGTGATTAGAGCTTGCAATTCTGCTCCGTGCACTCATTGGTCCAAGGAACCCAGGAAGGGCCAATCAGGATTGTTCTGGGAACCTACATGGGCTGCAAGCCGGAAGCCTATAAGCCTGTGTTTTGTGGTTTGTCCCCTTGTGGGAGAGGCTTCCAAAGAGAAAGCAGCCTGGAGCAAAAGCAGCGTTTTTGGAAGGGCATGGATGAGGCACCTGGATCAGGAAAGAAGCCTCCCTAACTCCCACACCCTGTAGTTTTCCATCATACTCAACATGATGTTTTGTTTTTTAACTACTACACATGTAACCAATGGAACCCTTATGGTCACTGTGTGGGGTTAGGCACCTCATTTAACTTTTGGGGACCTTAGTTTTCTCGCCTAAAAATAGGCTCTCGTATTATTATGGAGTGTGCCCATAATAAAGCATGCTCCCCACTCTGGTAATGACATGCTTTCTCCTATCATTTCCACACTGGACTTCACTAGGCTGAAAGCGGAGGGATCGTCTTTTCACCTTCACCCACCCTGGGACATGGCAGGGGCTTGGTAATTGTCACCTCACTTCCTCTTTCCCTTCTCTCTGTTAGGAATCTAATTACAGCCTTCTGTTGGTACTTCTTAACAACTTCTTTTTCCTTTCTTTCCTAGGCCAAGTTTCCAGCTAATTTCCTCTAATCCTCCTGCAGGTAAATTTTCTTGCCTGAGCACTTGGTGTATATGGAAAAATTACGGTTGTTAGTAACTATATGCCCAAGTAGTGCTATAAAGAAGGTCTGCCCTGCCGTCTTTGCCTGGGGAGGGGCAAGTAGCCAAAGTGCTCACAGTGGCCTGTGGCTATGAGTATTGCAAAGGTTTAAAGCCCAGAAGTAATTGCTCAAGCAAGAATTAGGTCCAACTTAGGAAATTTTAGCTTAATGTGATCATTCATGAATTTAGTGACATGCAGACCGTATTTTGTCACCCTCCACCCCATGTCTGGCTGGTGCAGGCTTCCTCACAAGGCACATTTTTGATAATTCAGGTACACTGGAGCTTTCCCACATGACCCAACATGAGCATGTCACCGCACAAATTCCTCTATCCTCATTCTCCCCAAATTGGTTCTTTCTTCTTGCTTCCCAGTTTGAAAAAATGGCACCCACATTCTCCCAACCTGGATGATCATATGAAACTTCTGTCCCTTTGTCCCCAAGTCTTGAATATTCCATCTCAAACCCATCTCCCCCTTTACTGCTATCATCCTAATTTAAGATCATCTTATCTTGAAAGGTAAGTGGGTTTCTATCTGAAACAGCTTTGCAAAACTCATAGCGAGGTTTCAGGAGCCTTTTATCTACTTTCAGAGACAAGCTTACTTGCTCTTGGTAATGTTGCTAGCAATAGGCTGTTCTGATTTCAGACTTCATGTTTCCCACTTGCTATGGAGTCAGTTGTGCCCCTCCTCCTCAAATTCATAATTCTTGCATTGCAGCCCTAACCTCTAAAGTACTGGTATTTGGAGATTGGGCCTTTGGGAGGTAATCAGGTTTAGATGTGGTCATGAGGATGAGACCCTCATAATGTGATTAGTGCCCTTATGAGAAGAGACACCAGAGAGCTTAACTGCCTGTGCTCTCTTTCCCTTCCCCGCTTTCCTCCCCCCCTGCTCTCCTCCCCCCCCTTTCTCTCTCTCTCACTCTCCATGTAAGCACAAAGGGGACATGTGAGCACACAGCCTGATCACAGTCATTTGCAAAGCAAGAAGACAGACCTTACCAGAACCCGGCCATGCTGCCACCCTGATCGTGGGCTTCCAGCCTCCAGAACGCTGAGAAAACCAACCTCTGTTGCAAGCCACTTAGACTGTGGTATTTTGCAGGCAGCCCAGGCTCACTAAGACACCATTCAAAATGTGCTACAATTAAAATGCAGATAAAGGGATGAGAACAGTGATCAGAGATGCTAACTGTTCAGAGAACACTTTTAGCTGAAGCTCTTAGGCTCTGAAAAGGACTTCTTTCCTAAGAAAAATCCATGCCCTCTCTGTTTTTGACATGTCAGTTTCATTACTTATATAACGGTCACGTTATATTATCTTGTTTTCAAAAATAACTGTTTTATGTTGCTACTTAAATGTGAGATTTCTAGTCATGCCTGGGAATTATCATCTTTTCCTGGATCATCCTGGCTAAAGAAAACAAGTAGCTAAAATAGTTTCCCTTTTAAAATTTCTCTGAAGACAAGTACCAAGGTTAATAAGATAAACAGTCATCTGCTTGTTATTTCAGTGGTTCACCACTTCTTTCCTAAATCCATTTATATTAGAAAGGCCTGGCAATTATCAAAGCCCCTGAGTTTTGGATGTTTTCAAGTCTTTCAGCCTTTGGGGCCCCTCCTGCCTGCCTGGCTTTAATGTAAAATAACAGGGCTCATGCCATTGAGGATAGCAAAATCTGGGAAGGCTGTCAGCTTTCAGGAGAAACAAAAAGCAGCTTAAGGAAGAATTCTGAAAGCCTGTCTACATGTTAATTGTACTCACTGAGAGTCAAAAAACAGGGAAGGGGAAGCAAATAAGAATGAGAGGAGTATTACAGGTAGGAATCTATTAGTCAGGGTGATGTTAGGGTTTGCTGCAGTAACAAACTCCCAGCTCTAAGCAACTTTCACATGAAAATTTATTATATTTTGGTCACACTCACTCCACTACAAGTCCTGTGGCTCTCCAGGGAAACCTTCTTGCAAGTAGTGATTCAGGGAGCCAATATGCTTTTACCTCTTCATTCTGATAATCTCAGCAGGTGGCTTCTGAGGTCATAGAGTTTGGGAAAGAGAGAGCCAAAGAGTCATAAAGGAACTTTTCACCACCTCAGCCTGGACGTGATGTGTTACATTTGTTTATACACTCCACTGGCTAGAAATAGTCCTATGGCTTTGCCCAATTTGCAAAGCAGCTGACGTGGGGAAGAGCTCATGCATATTCAGTGAGCAATCAGTATCTGCCCTGAGGGCAGGGCTCAGGTCAATTAACTTACTTTTAATTCAATTACTAGGCAATCCCCTAGAATGTATGAAACTTTCATCTCTGTATTTCTGTACTTTCTACTCTAGAAACTATGGCAGAAGGAGAGAGGCAAGAGAGATAGAAAAGGAAGAATGGTGATTTACTCTTCAGTTTGCCTTTCATTCCTTGGCAAACAATGTGTAATTTACATTTGATCTCATTTTAGAGAGTTTAATACATTTTAAAAGAGCATTACAGAATAGTCTAGCAACGTGCATTCTGATTCTAATTATCTCATTAATTAATCTGTGACCTTGAATGTCTAACTTTGGTTCTCCGATATTTAGTGCTTTCATCGGAGCATTGAGAATGGTCACTTATGTCCTTCACCGGATTGTTGTAAGACTCTTAATTCAGCGTCTGAAATGCTTACCAAAGTACTCCACTCATGGTAGGAGCTAAGGAGTTGTTTGAATGAATACCCATGAGCAAATGAACTGCTTTCTATTTATTTTAACAGAGACTGTTAAGACCTTAATAGTAACGATAAATGGTGCAAGGGGCATAGGGTTACTTTAGTCCATCAGAATGTCATGGTTAATAAATTCATTCCTGTGTAGAAATGTTCTAAAATGAAAATAACTTGCATTCTACTCCAATGAGCTGTTGTGAAACCTAAATTAGATTACCCGTGAACCAGCAATATACATGCTAACGTGCCACATAAATGTAAAATGTTGGTATTGCTAATATTGTGACCAATATATTATGTGGTCACATAGGGCCCTGTGCTTACAGAGTCCCACACTTGGTTTCATGATCTGCTATCACCTTCTTGGAATTCTCAATACATTTTTAACAAGAGGCCCACCTTTCATTTTTCACTGGGCCCCCCAAATTATGTAGCTGGTCCTGGTTGTGACTCAAAATACTGCTTCTTTTTACAAAAGAAGGGGATTTTTAGATGGTTTTTCTGGTCCCTGTCAATCCTAAAATTATATGATTCTTAAAAATATTCCAAACATCGTACCATTTTTATTCATTTTTCAAGCACTTCCACTTCTACCATTCTTCTATTTCTAATCAAACAATTTTTAAAGTATCTGTTATTTCTCACAAGCTCTCAATCTTTCAGTTTCCACTCTGTGGAAGCTCTGGGGAAAGATTTTACTTTCCCTGCTAGATTCAGTCTACTTAGCTAAAATCCTCCGAGACAGTTTCAACTTTGTATTTTTATGAGGCCTCAGTCAAAGTATGCCGGGCTGTACACTTAATGGTCTGGATTCTAGACTGAATACTTGCCTTGGTAGCGAGTAATGTGTTTTATGTTTGGGGGATAGGACGTATTTTTAAAACATCCATATTGTAAAGAGAACTTTGGAGTTACTGCAGTTATAACCCTCTGCTTCTGGGCCAGAGAAGTTAAAATGTAGCAGAACATGTATATTCAAAATCTAATTTATAGTCAAAATTTGATTTATATTCAAAATCTACTAATCTATCAATCTACTGGCATCAGTAGTAGGTTTATATTTGTTTCATCATTGCCTGGATGTGGGAGCCTGACAGAGTTGCTGAAATCTGTTTTCTCCTCTGTATAATGGGGGGCAGGGGGCAGGTGTATCTACTTCATAGCATTCTACGGGGGGAGGGGGGATGAAGATGTGAAAATAATGTTCTTAAAATTCCTTTTAAGGGGTAATGTCTCCATAACAAGGACTAATACACTATAAAGTTTTTTCATTCTAAACAATTTCATCCCATGAATGAATTAATCAACCGTAATAACCTAAAGAAGTGAAATGACCCCGTGCCTGCATTTTTTTCTCATGATGGTTAGCTTCAAAGATTCCAGGAGGGTAGGGAGAGAACAGTTTGACTTGTCGATGGATATTCATTTGAGGAATAGGGTTTGCACACTGCATCTGAGCTGGGCACTTTGGCTAAGCACACATCAAGAATTCTGGTATTAGGTCACAATCTCATCTACCCTAAAAAACAAAACAAAACTCTGTATATACCGTTTGCTAGATGCCAGTGATTTTCAACCAACATGTCGTGGCACCCTGGTGTGCAGTGAGAAAGATCATTGATTGAATTCTTTTGGGAGAAATTGATAACATGGTGAGTACATTCTTTTTTCTACTTTTTTTGGAACAACATAATTTAAGTGTGCTGTGAAAGTCTAACTACAGGTTCAAGTGTGCTGTGAGATAAAAAAAGGTTGGAAAACATTGCTTTCTACACACATTATATATTCATTAATAAATATTCCAGTGGCAAATATTTATGGGTAGTCACTATAAGCCAGATTCATAACATGAAGATTTTTAAAGGAGAGCTAGGAGCTGTTATGGAGATTGTAACAGAAAGTCTAACCAAATGTTTTATTTTATTATTAGCTTTTTAATATAGCAAAGAGTAGGGGGAAATTTTTGCAAAATTCTAGAAGTAGAAACACTCAGATCATAGTGGAATGCTAGGAGGGGCTATTTCAGTTGAGGAAAGGTGACCTTTGGGCCAGGGGTGGAATAGATAGGAGAGAGAAATAGAAAATTAAAGGTTCTGCGTAATAGCATACGAAGTAAACATACTCCTAAGAACCTCAAAAAGGGAGTAAAAGGACCTTGAATAGAAACCTGAGGGGGATTAATAGCAAGAAGGGATGGGGGAAAAGAAAGACAGGGGTGTGAAGATACAGAAAGGCCGGGCCCTAAGAAGAAGGGAAGGCCAGGGAAACACCGCCCATGGCAGGAAGGGCCGTTGCTTCCAGTTGTATCAGCTATGCACTGCACAACTTCAGGGAGAAACGTCGGCCTCCTGGTTCGTAGAATTATTAGAACAGTTTCTCAGCAGATGATAGTAAAGATCTCCAGGGAGGCACTTTTTTCTAATTCACACAAAGTCATCTTTTGGACTAGCAGGACCAGGTTGGGGAATTTTGAGACTAGCTGCTCACCTTATGTGGCTTCCAGCAACAGAGCACTGCCAGCCCACTGCTCCTGGATACCACCCCCAAATCTTCCCTTAAATATTCCCAGCATAATTTCCTGGCCTGGGTGGGAGTTTGGAAAGCTCAGAGGAAAGATCAGCTTGGTAGACATAGGGTGGTAAGAAAGAAAAGCTCTATGAGGAGGTATCAGGGAAAGACCAAGAAATCACTGGAAACCTGGAGTCCCCAGGAAGCTCCTAAGTGTATACAGTTGTGACTTTCAACCAGCTGGACGTGGCACCCTGGTGTGCCGTGAGAGGATCTTAGATATGCAGTGAAATTTTTAAAGCTCATTAATTAACTTATTTTTGAAAGAATTTTAAAGCAGTAAGTGTATTCTTTTTTCTACCTTTTTTTTTTTTTGATCAACATAATTTAAGTGTTGGAAGTTTAACTTCCAAGGTTCAAGTGTGCCATGAGATGAAACAGGTTGAAAACACTGAGCTAGAAGATCCCTGTGGCTGTGAGGGGTGGGGGAGGCACAGTGAAGTTCCCACTATTTGTGAAATGGGTTCGAACAGTTTTTATTTAAGTAACATGAGACATTGTGCAGAACGTGGGATCTCTAAGAAACAAATACCAGTATTGTAAGTTACTCACCGTATTAGGTGTGTTTTTCAGATAAAACTGTCTCCGCCCCACAGATGCTCAAGCTATTCTCGAGTATCCTTTTAGCCTTTCATCCTAAAAGGCACACAAAAGGAGGCTGCTGATTTTTCAACTCTGCCCACTAGGTATGGTCTGATGGATACATTTCCAGGCAGTGTTATTAAAAAAACTTGAACCGACTTCCTCCTGTTGTAGGACTGTGAATTGAAACCAAAGATTATTGGGGAGGAATTTTATTTGTCACTGGGGAAACTCAGTAGGCCATCAGCCTTAAAGTAATAAGCAACCCCCCCCCAAAATGGGCTCTGTCCCTGTTCTCTTATTGGACTCACAAGTAGACAGACAAAGGAATTATCATATTATTTCTTACTGGAGGTGTCAAATCACGTGCATATGAGAAGTGCTGCCTTCATTACAGAAGTTGAAACAAGCAGCAAGGGTTAGTTTCAAGGGCTGGGTTACCATGGGGAGGACCTTGCAGGAGTGTCCTTGGGAAGTCTCTGAGAAGCCTTTTGTTTTTGTTTGTTTGTTTTTGAGACAGAGTCTCAAGCTGTCGCCCCGTGTAGAGTGTTGTGATGTCACAGCTCACAGCAATCTCAAACTCTTGGGCTTAAGCGATTCTTTTGCCTCAGCCTCCCAAGTGGCTGGGACTATAGGTGCCCACCACAATACCTGGCTATTTTTGTTGTTGTTGTTGTTGTTGTTGTTGTTGTTGCAGTTGTCATTGTTGTTTTAGCTGGCCCAGGCTGAGTTCAAACCCTCCAGCCTCAGTGTATGTGGCTGGCGCCCTGCCCACTGAGCTATAGGTGCCGCCAGCCTTTTGTTCTTTTTTAGACTTTACTTTTCCCAGGTATCCTCCCTCCCTCCTTCCCAAACTCATTTATATGACTTTAGGGAAAATCCTATGACCTCCATGAACCTCAGTTTAAAAAACCTGCCTCACCTCTCCAGCCAGTCATAATCAAAACAATAAACAAGAGCTTTCTTGAATGCAAACAGCCTTAGAAAATGTAAAGGGGGTGCAGAAATGGAGGAAGTTACTTATGCAAATGTACATCTTTCTTATTCTGCACTACTCAGGACCACATTCAAAACATCCAGGGCCCTGGCCCATCCTTTGCTGCGGAGGGAAGATGCTGGCCTGATCAAAGCGGTTGCAGCTGCTTGGAAGCAGCGCTCACTGGGGCCCAGGAAGTGTCCCAATGTTCCCTGGCAAAGGTTCTCATTTTACTTGAAAGTAAAGCTTTCTCCACCCCCAGAATTTGTAATCGAGCCTCGAAACCACATGTAGCCATGCCGAACATTTTTTTTCTGAGATTGTCAAATTTTTGTAGCTAATTATCAGTTGGAGGCCTGGTAACAAAATCTGCATTTCTATGGTGGATGTTTTTCCTTTTTCCTTTTTTTATTAGAACATAACTGTGTACATTACTGCATTTATGGGGTACAATGTGCTGATTTTATATACAGTTTGGAATGCTTACATCAAACTGGTTAACATAGCCTTCACCTCGCTTATTTAATTGTCGTGTTAAGACATTTATACTCTACTCTTAATAGATTTGACATGTACCCTTGCAATAGGCACAACAGGTACCCTGACTTTATTAAAAAGGCCTCTGGTACACGTATCAGCCAGAGCTGATGCTAGTTATGCAGTGGAGTTTGGAAAGGCCCACTGGCTTTCTAAGTCAGGACTCTTAACTGGAACCACAGAGACTTACCGTAAAGAAGCGCTATCACTTCTGCTCTTAAGAAACAATGAACTATTTCCTGGCTTTTCAATTAAGAAGGCATTTAAGAGCATTAAAGGAAAAAATGTAATATATAATGAGTATACTGAGGAAGAAGCACGATTAATGGCAATTTGGAAGGATCCTCTAAGCCAGCGCCTTCTAGCTCAGGGATCTGCCTTTACTGCTCAGGAAAATGCAGCTTCCAGGAATGCTATAATCAATGCTCAGAGAAAACATGAACAATTCACTTCAACTTCTAGCATTTGGCTCAAGACTTAAGTCTTCCTTGAATGGCTGGGGTCGTCAAAGGCTGCTAATGGCCCTCAGTGACTTTTCTCCTTTGCACTGGTAAATGCTGTGAGGGTGCAGTGGGGCCCAGAGTGATCTGCCTCCCATGGACCATTGCTGGGGATGGGGGGAGAGGAGAGGGAGAGGAAACAGCTCATATCCAGGCATCTTCTTAGGACTTCTGAGCCCAGTCATTTAAACTCTGAGGTGTAGGACCAGAAGACCAGATTAGAACATGTCGCTAAAATCACTCTCATCTCTCCTTCTGTCCCCGGCCGCAGAGCTTTCCCCGTCTGAATCCCACCTATCACAAGCTCTTGGGAAGCTGTCCCCTCCTCAGCTTTTCTAAAACATGGCTTCAGATCCGTTACACAGCATCTTACTCACCCAGCCTCTTGCCTCTGTAGAGCTGCTCCAGTCCCCTCCATGCAAGGATGGAGTGTCCTTTCTCTTTCCTTTCCATCATGCCTGAATTTCAAAATTGTGCCACCTACATGCTCCCTACCTCCTTTCCTGACATATTCTGTGCCACCCACTGCAACCTGGCTCCTCCCCCACCATTCCCCTTAAACTTCTATAAATTCACATGTACCTTTCAGTGGCCACATCCTAAAAGTCTTTTCTCCATTATTATTGGGATTCACCTTTCTGCTGATTATTTCACACTGATGCCTCTAACATTCTTTCTTCTCGCCAGTTTTAAGATAATGGTTTCCCCTTCTGCTGTCCCCACTGTCAGTCCCTTTCAATGTAAGATAGTCCCTAGACCCCCATCCTCATTTTTCTATGATACAAGTTCCTTCCTCTGTAAAAGGAGGATGATAATGTCACTGGTGGAGATATGAATTAGTGCAGCCACTTTGGGAAACGGTCTGTCAGTTCCTCAAGAAGTCAAACACAGTCTTACCATTTCACGTGGCATTTCTACTCTTGGGTATGAACCCAAGAGAAATTTTTAAAACTTACATTAACAAAAAAAAATTATATGCAGTTGTTCATAGCAACATAATGGATGTTAGCCCAAAGGTGAAACACCGGTGTCCATCAACTGATGAATGGATAACAAAACGTGATATACACTTGGCTTGATGCCCCTAGCACAGTGGGTAGGGCTCCAGCCACATACACCAAGGCTGGCGGGTTCGAACCCGGACCAGGGCCAGCTAAACAACAATGAGAACTGCAACAAAAAATAGCCGGGGACTGGGGTGGGCACCTGTAGTCCCAGCTTCTTGGGAGGCTGAGACAAGAGAATCGCTTAAGCCCAAGAGTTTGAGGTTGCTATGAGCTGTGACACCATAACACTCTGCAGAGGGCAACATAATGAGATGCTGGCTCAAAAAAAAAAAAAAGAAAAAGAAAAGAAAAAAATGTGACATACACATATAATGGAATCTTACTGAGTCAAAGAAATGAAGTGGATACACACTACAGCATGAATGAATCTTCAAAACAGGCTAGAGCAGGAATGAAACAGTTGTGTGATTCCCTGTACGTGAAATATCTAGAAGTAGAACATCTATCCCACAAGAAGTGAGTCTAGTAATAAGGGCCTTAGGGGGATGAAGGATGATAGCTGCCTTAGTCTGGTTGTGCTGTTGTGATACAAAGTACCATAGATTGGATAATTTATACAGAACAAAAGTTTACTTCTTCACAGTTCTGGAGGCTGGGGATGGAAGATGGTCCTGGCATGGCTGAGGGCCACTCTCTGCTTCCAAGAGGCGCCTTGTTGCTGTGTCCTCACATGGTAGGAGGTGGGAGAGGAGAGAGTAAACTCTGAAGCATCTTTAGTAAGGGCATGAATCCATTCATACAGGCCAAACCTCCCAGAGGCCCCAGCTCTTCATACCACCACACTGGGTATTAAGTTTCACCATGAATTTTGGAGAGGACACCACACTCAGACCATAGCAGTAGCTAAAGGTTATAGGAGTTTTTTTTTAGAGTGATGAAAATGTTCTGAAATTGCTTGTGGTGATAGTTGCACAACTCTGTGAATGTGCTAAAAACCACTGAATTGTATACTTTAAATTGTGCATTTTAAATCTGTTATCAAAAATTAAAGAAGGGGAGGGATGATCCACCTGCTTCATGAAAAGTGTAGGGCTGATTGACAAGATGAAGTAGGAGCAGCCTTAGCAAGTGCTGGAAAACTGCTAGATATTGATATTGTTGTTATACTTGCATTAGGTACATTTTTTATTTCTTTCATTGCAAGATATCGAAAGCTTCATAAGCAGAAAAGTAGAGTGGGATTCAGAGGACTTAGAGAATTCAAAGGCTGAAAGCGCAGTTGAACGTGCTGTTTTACGCATAGCTAACACTACTTTATAATAAAAAATACTTTAAAAGAGTCATTAATGGGGCCAGATGCAATGGCTCATATCTGTAACCCCCAGCACTTTGGGAAGCTGAGGCAGGAGGATTGCTTGTGGCCAGGAGTTCAAGGGCAGTTTGGGCAACATAGCAAGACCCCATCTCTACAAAAAATTAGCCAGGGATTTTGGTACATGCCTGCTGTTCCAGCTTCTCAAGAGTCTGAGGCCTAGGAGTTCAAGGCTGCAGTGAGCTATGATTATGCCACTGTACTCTGTGGCACACTGGTTGAAAATCACAACTACAAGTACTTAGGAGCTTCCTGGTGACTCCAGGTTTCTACTGAATTCTTGGTCTTTCCCTGATGTCTCCTCAGAGAGCTCCTCTTTCTTACCACCCTGTGTCTACCATGCTGACCTTTTCCCTGAGCTTTCCAAACTCCCATCCATGCCAGGAAATTGTGTCCAGTGTAGTTTAAGGGAAGATTTGGGGCTGACATCCAGGAGCAGTGGGCTGACAGGGCTCTGTTAACTGGAAGCAATGTAGCAGGTTTTACGAAGAGAAAAGAAAAAGGATGTATTGGGGAGGTTTTTAGGGAACCAATGAGAATATTTCTCTCTTACCAGTTCATTTGTCTTTGATAGCTTCTCTGTAACACTCACAAGCTACAGAAGATAAATTGATTTATCAGATAGCAGACTGCCTACTCCTGTGCTTGGTGCTAGAAATATTTCACAGAGATAAAATCTACACCTGTCTTCTTCAAGGAGATTACGGTCAGGTTAGGGAGAAGAACATGCAAATACTCTATTAGGGACAGCGTAGTGACATAATAAAAGTGAATATCTTCAAGGAGCAATGAAAGCCCAGAGGAGCGAATACCTGAGTCTACTTTAAAAAAAAGAAGGGGATATTTTCTAACTGAACAAGAGCAGGGAAAGAACAGTCTAGTCGGGGTGAAACAGCACACCCCATCTTGGCAGCCTTTATTGGAATTCAGTGTGCTTGCGGCATGAGGGTGTGTGCGTGTGCGTGTGTGTGTGTGTGTGTGTGTGTGTGTGTGTGCAGAGATACTTACAAGATACAGGTGGGACAGGTATGCAGAGATCATAGCAGGAAGGCTCTGGTATTCCATGTTAGAATGTTTCAGGCCCGCACCCCCCCCCCAAGGGAGTCTATGGAAGATTTCATCAGATGGGCAGGAAGGTTGGCTTTGTACATTACCCAGATTGGCCAACTCTGCGTCCTCTCTGGGTTTGTTTTACCTCATGCCAGTGTGACTCAGTGCTTCCACACACTTCCCCCTAAGAACATTCCATTCTACGAGACATTGGTGAGCAATGTTTCACGACATTTGTACAAGGCAGAGATTTCTACATTGCTCCAGAAACGGAAAGCTCCCGTGTGTGGGACTGAGGAGGGAGTCACACTTCAGAGTGTGCGGAATCTCTGTCTAGAGTCCCCATTCCTCAGAACCTCCTTTGGCTGCCGGCTGAGACCCCCTTCTTTCTCTGGGCCCTTTCCCCACAAAGCCTTTAATTTCCTCTGACTCTGAACACAGTAGATGCTGGTGTGGATGTAGAGAGAAAGGAGCGCTTATATACTGCTGGTGGGACTGCAAATTAGTGCAAAAACAATGTGGAGGTTTCTCAGAGAACTAAAGGTAGACCTACCATTCGATTCAGCAATCCCAGTGTGAAGTATCTACTCAAAGGAAAATAAGTCTTTGTTGTCAAAGAGATACCTGCACTCAAATTTTTATGGCAGCACGGTTCACAGTTGCAAAGATCTGGAATCAACCTAAGTGCCCATCAATTCATGAGTGAATTAACAAAATGGGACCCTAGGTCTTTATCAGGAATCAGGCCTCCTGTCTCCCCATCTTCTTCTCTTTCCCTTCCTCATGAGAACAGTTGAGCTCTACTCCAGCCGTCCCCCTTACATCACTATACTTAGGAAAAAAAAAATTTATCAAAGAAAGATCTTCACACACCTTAAAAGGCATCAGGTTATGTTAATTATGTGAGTAAAATACTTGTAACAGTATATATTTCTGATGTATCTTTAAAATGTCACTTCTGAGGCTGAACAAGGTGGCTCATGCCCTATAATCCTAGCACTCTGGGAGACTGAGGTGGAAGGATCCCTTGAGCTCAAGAGTTTGAGACCAGCCTGAGCTAGAGCAAGACCCTGTCTCAACTAAAAACAGAGAAATTAGCTGGGTGTGGTGGTGGGCACCTGTAGTACCAGCTACTGGGGAGGCTGAGGCAGGAGGATCACTTGAGCCCAAGAGTTTGAGGTTGCTGTGAGCTATGATGCCATGGTACTCTACCATGGGCAATAGAGTGAGACTCAGTCTCAAAAGAAAAAAATGTCACTCTGGAAGCAGAATTGAAAAGTCCATCTGGTCAGGGACAAATGTGAGTCTAATCACAGAAAGACCAAAAAGAAATGGATTGCACCAACACAGAAAAAGATTTGTACCTCCTTGAGACAGGAGCTAAGATGAAGGTGGAAGGGGCAGAAGTGATAGAAATTGGGAAGAAGAATCAAGTAGCCTTTGCCATGACTCCAGTCCATATTAGTCACTTTAAAAAAAGTGCTTACATCCTACTAATTAACATAGCTTTCACCTCATTTACTTAATCACAGGGTTAAGACATTTGTGTTCCATACTTGATAGATTTGACTTGAATCCTTGCAATATGCTCCATAATAATCAACCCATTGAATCCCACAAAGGCATAAATGTATTCGTGATCTATGTATATATGACTTAATAAAAAAAGAAAAGTGTTGCTCCCTCAAGCAGAATAACATTCATCAGGCTTTGGGACTATTTGTTGAGCCCGTCTCAGAAGGAAAAATAACAGCATGCTAGGGAACTAAGCAATATGTTTCCACGGCGTCCCTTCCAAGCCCGCCATCAGCCATATTGCAAGCAGCAAGTGCAGCAATAAATAATGAGACTGGTTTTTGAAAACACCAGATCTCACACATCCAAATAGGTGTCGGCCCCTAGTCACCATGAGCAACTGTCACTTATTCCAACAAGGCTGCCTTTGTTGAAATCCTTCCCAAACTCTTTGGCATCTACATCTGGAACCAGGATATGAGACACCCAATAGTCTCGTCTCATTACTTGATGGTGACTTTTTATTTCTTCTCTGGATAGCTTCAGCCTCCATCAACATCCAAATTGCTTTCCAGACACCAAGACCAAGGCTTTAACTCAGGAAAGTACACCGGGACCTGGGTACAGAAGGTCCTCAGCTGAGGCTTATGGTTGGAAAAGTGGCCATGGCCGCTGGCGGCAGACAGACTTGACACAAAGAGTCGCTGGACAGACGGAGTCATTCCTGACCACCTCTTCATTTCCCGCTTCCTCAGCCCCACACATCATCAGAGTGTAATCTGGACAATTTTGCCGGGAGTGACACTTCATTCCTAGGATGCAAGAAGCAAAGGCAATTCCGGGAGAACAGGCAAGGACACCGGAGTCTGGGAACAAGCTTGCCTAAAACATTGGCACTGATGATTTACAGCAGAATGAGGCTGCGACCAAATGTTCCCTTAGTAGTGCCACTGTTCAGCTGCAGGATCCGTTTGAACCAGGGAACGGTAGGCATTTTGGAGCCGTCCAGCCTCAGGGTCACAGTCCAAGTAGGTTTAGTATGGGTGGAACAGACACTCCTGGTTGTTGAAAAAAGGCAAAGAAATGAAAATGCCGGAAACCGTGAGCTGTTCATGATCCAATGTATTAAATACAGACAAAGTGAGTAGCACGATGCCAGACAAACAAAATTGGCTCACCTAGTATTAAATAAATCTTTGGTATTGAATAGTGGCCCACACCTATAGTCCTTCTATTCAGGAGGCTGAGGAGTGAGGATCTCTTAAGCTTAGGAGCTTGAGGCCAGCCTGGGCAATATGGCAAGACCCTATCTCAAAACAACAACAACAATAACAACAACAAAAGAAAAGCATAGGGATTTTTTTCTGTTTTACTTTTTTTTTAAATGGAAAAACAGATAATACTATCACTGCCACGTGTTAGCCACAGAGCCTACTGTTTCTACAAAGACCGCTAATTTCAGATGACTGCCTTGTGTTTACCTCACAGAGATGTATGTAGTACTTACCGCATCCCAGACACTGTTGAAAGCACCATACAAACACTAATTCATTTGATTCTGATGTTAGTCTTATGAATTAGGGATTCTTATTATTATCTCTGTTTTATAGAGGTTTTCCTCAAATTCAACCAGAGCTGTCTGTTCTTGGGAGAAAGAACACAAAGGTAAAGGGCCACTTTCATTACATGATATCAGGGTACCTGCTATCAACACAACATTGTTGATGTTGACCTTGATCACTCAGCTTATAATTCCAGAATCTATGTTATAGCTGAGTCTGGTTTTGATACTTAGACTCTTTATGCTGTTTTTCCTTGCCTTTTATCATGCCTTGTCATTTTTTATAGAAATCTGGATGTGTTTTCAGGTAACAGGAACCAAGGTAACTGAGCCTTTCGTGGGAGGCTATTTGCTCATCTGGCTACATGTTTAATATTTTATGTAGCTGTAAGTGCCACAGGCTTCAAACTTCCCCAGTGTGTCTGTGTCCCCTGTTGTCTTTGTGCTTCCTTAAGAAGTCTCCAGATTTCGGGGTGGTGGTTTTCCCTACAGGGCTCATATCTCTGATAAGTCTAAGAAAAGTCAACAACTTTCAGTTTGTTCAGTTCTTTCTTGTTATAAGGACAGGTCCTTATAGTCCTAAGTCCTTTACATGTTGGAGCTGAAGCCAGAAGTTTCCTCAAACATTTTTAAGAGCAGAAACATTATTTTTCTATAAAGTCTATGTGGCAGGTATAGGTCTCATCACTGCCCAGCCCAGTCCAAATACTAGTGCTGGAGTATTTCTCATCTACAGTTCCTGCTCCCCTGGGTGTGGAGGGCATTCCCTACTCAGCTATTCTATATTTGAGGAGATTCCCAAGTGTCCTGGGTCATTACAGTGTGCTGTGTCCACATGGGACAGTGAGGATGAGATACTTAAGGTATGAGCATGAGTCTTTTCAGCTGGAAAATTCAATGAAAGTGGCCAGACAGGTGGTGAAAGGACCTCACCAGATAGCTACGGGAAGAGCAGCTCATGTGGTCACTCCCATGAGGTGGTGGTGCATGTACTCATGAAGTGGAAGCAGATGGTTGCAGACTATAGCTTGGGTCTTGTGAAGCCCCCGTTGCTTGGAAACTTACCTCTGGTCTTCTCCATTTGCCCTTTCCTTCCAGCTAGGTTTGGTCCTTTCACCTAAAACCCCAAAGGTGTCCTTCATGTTCACACCCTATCCTCTTCCCCCAGCCCTACCCTTCCCAGTTCACCCTCATCTAGTCCCCTAAGGCTGCAGGTGCCCTGGGACTTCATCCTGTACAACTCGTGTTGTTGTGGGAAGTCTCCATTCTGCTCACAATGTCTGGATTATCAAGGATCTTGTCACTTTTGATAAAACTTGTGTGCACAAAGCAAAGTCTTTCTAAACTAACATCCCTTATGTAGGCTTTGACATCCTTACGTTAAACTGAACATCAATAAGTTTCTTTGGCTTTTGATTTCTGCTGTAATATTCTCAATATGTCATGAGGAAATCTGGATGCTTTTGACGAATGAGAGGAAAAGTCATGGATGGCTACTAAGAAGCACTGAAACAAACAAAAAAAAGTAACAACTTAGAGATATTGTTCTCTACA
Organism: Galago senegalensis; assembly: GCA_963575145.1. NCBI lineage: Eukaryota > Metazoa > Chordata > Mammalia > Primates > Galagidae > Galago > Galago senegalensis. The sequence continues at coordinate 21,586 of CAUYTI010151292.1, forward strand.
TACCTCTGGATGGTGTGTGTGTGTGTGTCTGCAAACAAGCTCTGGTTGGAGGGCATTGAGGGGTCCAGAGCCCCCCACACTGAGCCTTCTCCCCAGTCCACAGTAATCACTCTAACAAAGGTGACCTACAGCTCTCATGTTTCAAAATCCAGGGGTGACATGTCAGTCCTCCTCTGTCCTGTCCCGTCAGCAGCAGCGGCCATATCTCATCACATCCTCCTCATCCTTGAAAACTTCCCCCTTGGTGTTCAGGTTACCACGTTCTCGGTCCTCCTCCTATATTGCATGCTGCTCCTGCTCAGCCTCTTTGCCTGGGCTCTCCCCTTCTCTGTCATTAAATCCCAGTGTTCCCCATGGCCCTGTCCTCTATGCACATTCATTCCATTCAGGTTGAGGCTTAAATGCCATCTCTGCGCTGGTGACTTGCTCATTGCTACCACCAGCCAGCTGCTTCCCTTGACTCTATAGTCATAAACCAGCTGCCTCACACCAGTTCTCCACCCGTGATTGAACTTAACATGTTCAAAATCAAACACCTTCCCTCCCCTCCCAGACCTGCTCCTCCTCCCAGCTCCCTGGGCCGTAAGCCCTGCCTCCTTTCTCCCACCCCACGTCTAATCAGTCACGAATCCTGTCAGTGTGACTCCACAATCTGAGTACTCCTCTTTCATAGTTCTCGGCCTGAATAGGTCACCGCCAGCTCTGATCTGGATTTTGCAAAAGTTCTCTCCCTGAGCTCCCTCATCCCCCCTTGGCAATCCACACATTTGCTGCCCTTCACAATAGGATCTGGTCATTGATTTCCTCAGAGAGGGTGAGTTTCGACAGTCCTCCAGGGTCTGCAAGGTCTCCGTGGTCACGTGCCCTGTCAGCTCTCCAGGTTTACTCCCTGCCACACTGACTCTATGTCCTCCACCAGCCTCCTTTCCTGTTGCTTCAAGGTGCCAAGGTCACTCCTATGACAGTCTACACAGGCTGAGCCTTCTGCCCGAGACCCCACAGCAGCCATCTGCAGGGCTTTCCCTCCTACCTCCTTCAGATCCCTCCTCTTTCCTCATCCTCTGTGTGTCTCTGTCTGTCTCTCTGTGTCTTACCAGCTCCTTACTCCTCTCAGCAGTTTCTTTCTTTCTTTTTTTTTTTTTTTTTGTGTGTGTGTTTGACAGAGTCTTACTCTGTTGCCCTCGGTAGAGTGCCATGGCATCATAACTCAAAGCAACTTCAAACTCCTGGGCTCAAGTGATCCTTTCACCTCAGCCTCCTGAATAGCTGGGACTACAGGTGCCCACCATAATGCCCAGCTCTTAGGCTGGTCTCGAACTCCTGACCCCAAGCAATCCATCTGCCTCAGCCTCCCATGGCCTTGCAGAATGCTAGGATTACAGGCATAAGCCACGGAACCTGTCCCTCTCAGCACTTTGAATCGCCGGCCATAGAGTGCATGTTGCTGTCTGGCTCCCTTGTTAGAAAGGTAAGCTCAGCTCAGCAAGGGCAAGTGCACTGTCCTCATTCATTGGTGCTTAGAACAATGCCTGGGATGTGGGAGGGGCTTAATGAAGAATGAATGAATAAATCCAGTGAAAAGGCCCATAAAACACTCCGAGGAAACCCCAAACACCCAAATCCCACTCTTCTATTTTACAGAACCTGAGACCCAAAGATTGAAGTAATTTGGTCATTACCCAGGGGTCAATGGCAGAGCAAGGCCCAGATTCTGGGTGGCCCATTTCCCAATCCTTCCCTCTCTCCATATGTGTCCCAGTAATGGTGGGAGGAATGACGTCAGCTTCAGCCTGTCAGGGGACCCTGGGAAGGTTGTGCTTCGAAAGGTTATCTCAATAAACTGAAGGCAGAGAGGCCAGCCAGGAGGCCGAGCTGTGACACCCCCAGAGGGGATGTGATGTGAACCCATCCCAGTAGTGACCAGGGGAGTCAAAAAAAAAAAAAAAAGACCAAGTGTAGAAGGCTTTGTGAAAACAGCTTGTTGAATAATTGAATGTGGTGACTAAAGGCATAAAAAGAAAAAAATGTTGACGTGATTTGAAGGAAGGAAGACCTATGTTTAAATTATCTTTATTTCTTCCATGCCAGTACTTAGCATAGAGTGGGCACATGCCCCAGTACAGTACCAAGGGAGATCAGACAGATCACGATTCAGGGCTCTCTAAGTGCAATGGGCAAGAACACAATCTGGGGTCAAACTTCATTTGTCTGTTACCAGCCAAGTGATCTTGGGCAAATCAGTATTCTCTCTAAACCATCATTTTCCTATCTCCAAACCTGGGTGATTTATATGGCGGGGGGGGGGGAGAAGGAAAGAGAAGAGGGAGAGGTAAACACAACTGTGTCCATAATGTGCTGACTTAGCTCAGGGCTTGGCACCTATGGGGCCCACAATAAATCTTCACCTTTGTTTCCTATCTCTGTGGCTTCTGTCCTCTCTGGAAATCCACACCCTCTCAGTTCTGCAGTGCAGAGTTCCCGGTTCCTCTCCCTCCCTCTTCCCAAAAGGCTCTAGAGAGGAAAGAGGGGGCTCCTCTCCTTCAATCTACTTCCCACCTCTGAATCTGGGTTTGAGCTGGTGCTCTCCATCTGCTCAGCCAGCAGGTTTCACACGAGGGCCTGGGCATCGTGATAAATGCATGAATCGCATCAGCTTTGCCGAACAGAGTCTCACTTGGGAGCCCTGATGTGAATGGTGGGCCCAGGGTAGGGGCCCTCCCATGTGCACCTCCACCTCTGTGTTTATATCTCACCTTTGATAATGGCATTGATTCCAGAAAAATAACAGTTTGAGCCTTATCTCTGGACTCAGAGGAGGTGGGAGGGCCTTGGTGTTTCATCTTGAAAAAGAGACGAAAGCCACATTTTCCCTTCCCAGAATCCAGTGTCGTTCCTGTCTGAGGCCTGCCAGCTTCAGAGGTAAAGTCTCCGAGACTAAAAGGAAAGCGGGGGTTGGAAGAAATCTGGAGGGATTCCAGGAGCCCCTGGCCAAGCCAACCCAAATAATTCAAGCAAGCAAAAATTTGCTTGGACCTGAACTGGCTGTCTAGACAGTGGTGATTATATAATTATACGCAGGTAGCTGGGTGACCTTGCACTTCATTTCGCCCCTGCTGAACTTGTTTAGAGGCACGTGTCAATGAGGTCTGGGTTTGGGTTACCCCCAGAAGTCGACCCAGAATGAAGGATTTCAGCACCATTGTAGGGAATAATGGTGGAGGGATGGGGAGGGAGCCAGAGAAGGGGAAGAAGGCAAGTGAGGGTGTGCTGTTTAGCGAGTTACCACTGTGGGCAGCTGGAACCTAATCCAGAGTGGTGACTCTCAAGTTCACCGTAGCAATGTCCCAGAATCACCCCCTAACAAGACAGCATGGGAGCTGGGAACTCAGGCTTCCTTGGACACCTGTACTCTGGACTTTCTTCTCCACAGGCTGAAGGTCCAGGCAGAGTAGCAGGTGTGCGTGGTAAACAGCCTTCAGCACGTGGGGAAGCAAGTCCAGGGACCAGAGTCAGCCATTGCCACTGTCTGCCGCTGGAGGGTGAAAACACAAAGTGATTCACCTAAATCTAAAGTGTTGACCCTGGAGAACCAATTCCAGATTGTTGATAGATAGTCGTTGAGATGTAGAAGTTAGGAACTTTGTCAGACAACTTCTCTCTCTGCCAGGAGTCCCTTCTAAATAATAACTACATCTCTTGGGTGCTTCCTGTGTTCCAGACACTTAAATTATATCGTTCCATCATTTTAACACCACTAGGAGAGGAGAACTGTTAACACGATCAATCACTCATGTTGCACAGATGAAGTAACTCCTGCTCTAGCGTCCCTGAACTTGCCTGGAGATCAGACAACCAACAGCTTGCCTAGTTGCATCTTGCGCACTTCCCGATGGCCTTTTGGAAGGAAGGTGGAAGGAAATGGGCATTTGCAGAACTGCCTCTGAGGACGTTCCCACACCTGCTCTTCAGCAATGCTCAGAGCAACCCTGAGGATGCAGGAGCCAGGTGAAGCGCTTGAGTGGGGTTCAGAGATATGAAGTGACTTTCCCAAACCAGAGCTAGGGAGGCAATGAGATGAAGTGGGCTGGAGGGTCAGCTGGAAGCATCCCCTCTTCCTGACCCTCCTCTCCTGCCTCCCAGAGCAGAAGGAGTCATTTCCTCATTCCTGAACCACACATACGTTCTACTAAAGCACTTCAGGATAATTTATCACACATCACTTCTTTATAAATACATATTCTTCCACTGAGATTTCTCTAATGATTTTTAAAATGCCAGTTCAGATAAAACTGTGTTGAGCAATGTATCAGAATAAGTGAATCAGTGGACAAGGGCAACCTAGGTTCAAATCTCAGCACTGCCACTTTGCTCTTGAGAGCTTTGGACTCAATGAAGTCTGGATTCACCTGCTATAGAATGTGCCTTACCACCTAGGCTTTCTGGAGCCCCAGGATGATCCTTGCCTTCCAAGAAGCCCCAGAGGACTGTCCCAGGGAGGACTATCCCCGTGCTTCTGGCAATCATCTCTCCCTCCTCCATGACCACCTCTGAACCCTGCCTGGCCTTCTATCTTACTCCCTCAAGGTCTAGTGCAGTGATTAAAGCTTCCCCCACAAATCTACTTCCCCTAAGGTGTTAATGGCACTCAGAGTTTAATGCACTGCCTTTGCATAAGAATTTATATTTTAACAAGGTACTGCTAAACGCTCAAGGCCTTAGCTCATCCAAATAATGAATATAATAACTGATAATTACTTAGTGGCTGGTATTTGCCAAGCACTCTTTTAAGAGTTTTACAAGTTTAAGCCTCACACTAAGTCAACCAGGGAGGTTGTTAGAATAAACTCCCAGACTTCCATCAAACCTCTTCCTGCCAGCCTGTCACTGGGATCTGAAATCTCATCCTCTGATGTGTCCTTATTAATGAATGACTCCCTGACACAGTGCCTAGCACACAAGAGGAATTTGGGTTCCCAAGAGCACACTCTGAGAGAGGATATAGGAGGTGCACAGGGAGGGGAGGCAGCCCATGAAAGGGAGTGTTGCCAGCCCAGCCAACACCAGGGGACACTGGGAAATGGTGTAGAAGTACACCCCAGCATTATCTCACCCCAGAAGTGAAGGAGCTGGGGCATTTCTAAGGAAACTCTCATCAGTCTTTGACAGGGGACTGCAGCCAGGGATACCAGTTCCTCATCACTGCATCCGGCAGTGGGTGTGGGCAGGGTGGCATTGGAGAAATCTCTCAGTAAAGAGATACGGACATGGGCAGAAGTTTCCTGGAGTGCACCCAAGTGGTGAGGCCCAAAGGATATAGAGAGCAACAGCATCTGCTGTAATGGTGGTTACTCGGTATTTGTCCAATAAATGACGTGGTGGTGATAATGGGAGGCAAAAGCACCCTGATTTGTATTGGTTTGTATGACTGAAATCTACCACGGAACATCCAGGGTGTCAGATCTTTTCAGCAACAAGAGGAAGACGCTTTGCAAGAGTCTCAGAAACATGGACAGAGTTCTGGTTTCAAATTGTTCAACAATTTGAGCACGATTATATTTTCCATCAGTCTTATAAATCGTTCATCAGAAAATGCCAAGGCCACTGCAGTGGCTATTAGGAAAGGGAAAGGACCTCAGAGGGCAGATGTCATCAATTTTTCGTGTTTCCTCACTAGTGGACTCAACCACAACACTCACCTTGGTAACACAAGCCCAGGGGAAACTGTGTGCAGTGCACGAGTGGGTTACATTCTCGTTGATTGCTCTTGATTTTTTAGAGGTTAAAACTCAGCCAATGCAGATCTTTCCCCTCCTCTACCAAATTCTGTCTTGAACTAAGTGTTTAATATTTTCTTAAACTATAATTTTTTTGTTATTTTTAGCCTCATAAAATTATTTTTTACAAAAACCTGAACAGGATTGGAAGGCAGTTCTTCTGTTTTTGTTTCCAGAATTATTTCACACTTCTGAATTAACATAGCTCCAGGTCTGGAGAATCACACAATCGTGTTGCTCTTAAACACACGCTCATCATGTTCATCTTCTCCTGACCTCTCAGATGAGAAAACAGAGCTTCAGATGCACGACGGACACGTGTGGTGATGGTGCTCGGGCCAAGGACAAGAGACAAGTGTGATGCAAGCCTGCCTGGAAGAGCCTCCTCCCCCAGGGAAGGTTCTCTGCCTCCACCTCCTCCTCCTCTCCACCTCTTCCTTCTCCTCCTCCTCTTCCTCCTCCTTTTTCTCTTCTTCCTCCTCCTCTTCCTTCTCCTTCCTCTGTCCTCCTTCTCTTCCTTCTTTAGTTGCCAAGTGGAACTCTTTTTGTGAAATATCTAATATGTCTTGAATTCCAAGGTCACATTTCAGAGAGGACGGGAACACTGCTTAAAAGGAGAGCCCAAGAAGTCATCTGCAGCTTTGAGACAACGTGAGCAGTTTTGGAGTGCTCTTAACAGTGGTGGTCTACCGGGGACAGTCGCTCTGTTAGTTGTAAACTAACGCGACCACTTGCCACTTTGAGGTCCTCTTGCCAGGGAATCAACAAGCCAAGGAGAGGGCTATTAACAGGAAATTGAGTTGTTGCCACACACTGGGGGCAGGGAAAGGTCTCTCTGGGATATAGGCCTTCTTAAGGACATCTCTTAGTAATGACACGTCCCGTGACAATAATGGAAAACTACAACTCAGTGAGGATCTAGATCATTCCACCAGGCAAGAAAGTTTGACAGCTGAGGGGCTGAGGGCAAAGCAAATCTAGTAAGTAGAAGGAAGAAATAGCAAATGTAAGCTGGATAAGGCAACTGGTTTCAGAAATAATGGCTATAATAATTACAAGCATTTCTTTTCTATGTACATATTTGTGTGTATATGTACGCGTGTGTACATACCTAAAGGTTGAGCACCCCTGTTGTAAAAATTCAAAATCTGGAATACTTCAACATGATGTTAAAAGGTCACACAGTTAAAGGAAATGTTCGTTGGAGAATTTTGGATCTAGGGCTTAGGGTTGCTCAATTGGCGAGTATATGCAAATATTCCCAAATCAAAAAAAAAAAATCAGAAATCTGGAACATTTCTGCTTCTAAGCATATGTAGGTTGAGTGCCTTTTACACACACACACACACACACACACATATACAGTAGAACCTCCACAGTTGACCACCTCCCTTTACTGAGCACCTCCTTAAGTTGACCTAATTTTCATAGACCAGCCATGACCACATGTACATATCAGCAGAGTAGGCCTACTTCCTATGTTGATCACCTCCCTGTGTTGACCAGTTTGTTACAGTAGTTAACTTACGGGGGTGCTACTGTATATATAACATTTTTCTTTCCTTCCCCTCCTATTCATTTATGATTAGTATGTAATATAAGATGTGATAAAAGAGATAAGCCTTATATGCAGGTATTTAAATTACAGTGTATTAAAGGGGAATGTGATCCAGCCAGCAGAGCAAGTGACCATAACTCAAAGATGGTTGACGAGACATGGTATCTGCTACCTTGGAGAAGGCCAGCCTATTAGCATTCGTATGAAGAAAAGTGGCAACATGTCTGGTAAAAGCATGATTTCGCCATTATCCTCATATGGAAGTTAAGCACAGCAAAAAGAGATGGATCAAATTGATAAGGACTGTCCTAGTCTGAATTGTTCACTTGTCAACATGGTTAAGCTAGAAATATTCCCCACACCTTCCTCCATGCCACTCCCCAATCTGCATGGTTCCAAGTTAGAGTTGGCCAAAAGATGGAAGGGAAACAGTGGCCATTACTCTCTGCAGGTCATCAGCATGGTCAGCTGCATCACTGAACAGACCCAGACGTCCTCAGTGGGTCCTGTCTTGTCCTTATTCTTCTTGGTTCTGTGTCCAGCTCATACTTGATTGCTGATCTACTGACCAAGCAAGTTCTCAGCTATGAACCCAGAAATTTGGTGGCCATACAAAGGCATCAACTTCCCATGCAGCCATAGAAGAGCTCCCCCTTTGCTGGCCATTGCAGAGGCTGGGTGCACCTGGCTTCTCAGAGCTCCCCCTGGGGACCAGATTTTTCACCTGCACCTGTGCCTTGGGAGATCTGTTCGGTGGTTCGTGCTAGTCATGCCCCCCATATGCAAGCAGGGCTATAATTTAGTGATTAAGCAGTGGATTCAAAGTCACACTGCCTAGAATTACACCCAAAAGAAACACAAGCATAAAAGGTGAGCTCAGGTCCATCTGGACCCGAAGCCTGCAGCTTCCCAGGATACCTCTGTCCCTGCTCCTCACTGCAGGCCACCCAGCACTTGAAGATGGAATTCACCTTGACTTAGGTAGCAAATTTTCATGCAATTCCAGAGCGGTGAGATTCTCCTTCATGTCTGGTCATCGTTTACTTCTCTAGTAAAATGTCATCAGCCTATCTTGTGATGGTGTTCTACCAGTTACTGGCAGAGAACATGAGCTCCACACCATACACATAAAAAGCCAGCTTTACAAGCAAAGGACTTTATAGGTCTTCAGGCATTGCATTTACTATAAGTTTTCAAGACGTAAACGTTGTAACAGTAACATTGGGGATACATTTTGCTGCTCTGGCTTTAACATAAGGAAATATTATATCCATAGAAATTGCTTGTTGATAGTCTTGAGCACCCGGCATATGAATATACTGTTGAGACTTAAACTGGCCTTGTCATTAAAGCCACACTTACAGATGCACAAGGAGGTCAAGGGGAAAGTGATTATTGGGTATTTTTCTGAAATAGAAGCCTACATCATACCATATCCCACAGATTATGAGAATACACTGATGTTCCATATTTTGCTCTTCAGAACTATGGCTCATGGGACAGGCTTTCACCCCCCAAGGCATCTTCTGATGCAGGTGAGTTGAAGGATGGTCAGAAACAGCCACATCCTAAGCATCTGAAAGTCTGTTTATGATTTCACTTGTTCATCATTTGGGGTTCTTTGGTTGTAGGCAACAGAAACCAACTTTGCCCAACAAGCAAAAGAGGAATTTGGAGGAAGAAAAGGAAGCAGAGGACAGAGACCAGAAGGTGAAGCTGCAGGAGTAAGATTGGGACATTAGGTAGGACCCTCCCAGATGGTCTCTTCAGGGCTCCAGTGGCTACTGGACTGAACTGCACCACCCGGATCCAGGGAGAAAGGACTGTCCTTGCTTGAGTTGCAGGCCACTCTTGGCCAGAGGCAAGTGGGATTGTGTTGCCAGACCCTGAAGACTGTACACATTGGAAGAGGGATGGCTTCCCAAGAAGAAATCAGGATGTTCTTACTAGACACTGAGGCCACTGAGTCATGAAAACAGGGGTCTGTTGGTATCTTCCCACTGACACTTTCTGTACAAGTAATTTGTGTCCAGGGCAAGAGAGAGGGTGGCCCAAGCACAACCCTCACCTCAGTGTTATGCTTTCACTTCCTCAGTGTTGCTGGTTATCTGGGAATCATCAAGACCCACATGGTAGTTGTATTTCCAAGAGACACAGCTTTTCAGTCTGATGTGCCACACTAAGAAAGTTACAAAAGCAAAGTCCAAGGACCATTGGGACAAATCTTCCAGATCTCTCTCTATCTAGATCCCAGTTAAAAGAAGTCTGAAAAGTCCTATTATCTAAGCAGAGAAATCACCTCCAAAAGTTTTCTAAGGCTGTTTAATTTCTTTGCTTCCTAAGAACTGCTCACGTCTTAACCCCAAATCCCTTCTCTCCTGTCATACGCATCTTTTGACCCCAATCCAGGCCCTCACTTACATGGCTTCTGGTATCTGGCATAGCCTCCAGAGCTGATGCAATGAGACAGTTTTCTGAGTCCCTTCAAATCTCTAGGGATTTACTTCCAGAAGCTTCCAACAATGCCCTTAGAGGCATGAGCATGTCTGCACAGGCAGTGATATGTCCACTTGTGGGAGTATTTGCATATAGTTTTATTAATCAGAAAAGTCCCAAGGAGAAGGATGATGTCTGCTTTGCTCTTCTGCCTCTCCCCACGACGTCTAGCCCGGTGCAGGCTCAGTCACTGTTGACAGGCAGCTCCCATAAATAACATGAGGAAAAGGCAGCACATTGGGGAGCAGAAAACCAGATTCTGGTCTCACTTTTACAACTTGCAAGCTGAGTGACCACGGGGAAGCCATCCAACCTTGCCAAGCCTCCTCCGTCATCTTTGCAATAGTGACCACAGTTTTCTTTTTTTTTTTTTTGAGACAAAGTCTTGCTGTCACCTTCCATAGAGTGCTGTGGCATCACAGCTCACAGCAATGTCAAACTCTGGGGCTTAAGCGATTCTCTTGCCTCAGCCTCCCGAGTAGCTGAGACTATAGGCACCTGCCACAATGCCTGGCTATTTTTTGGTTGCAGTTGTCACTGTTGTTTAGCAGGCCTGGCCTGGGCTTGAACCCACCATCTTTGGTGTACGTAACCAGCGCTGAGCTATGGGCACCGAGCCAGTGACCACAATTTATGCCAGAGTTGTTCTCATGCTCAAATGAGAGAGGTGATATGACAGTGGCTTATCGCAGCTATAGACATGTCACATTGTTATCAGCAGGTCACCGTGGCAGTGACACATCAGAGACAGTCAGAATAAAACCTGGAGAAGTTCAGCCAACCCTGGCAACCCCAGCACTTAGGCTCTCCCTGCCTCGTGTTTCTGCCTTTGGGTGACGTTTAAACTATGAGCAGAAGCCTTGCCGTTTATATCCAGCACAGCACTAAGCATGTAAAACCAAGGACTGCAGGACACCAGCCGTGATGAAATGCTTTATCAGAGGACATTAAGAAATCAGACTCTCCTTTCTCAGCAGTATTTCTCTAAAGTCTCTTTTCCCATCTGTCCCTACCACGAAGATGCTTGTTCACACTCAGACTATTTCCTGCCTGGACCCCTGCCACCTTCCACCGCCTGACTTTCAGCCTCCTGTGTCCTGACTCTGCCTCCAGACTCTGTCTCCAGACAGCTCAAGGTACCACTTTTTGATTCAACTTGGAACGGCTCCTGGGTTTCCGTACCAGCTGCCCTTTCTGTGTGGGAGAGAAGAGATCTCAAAAACCTTGCTCCTTCGTTTCCTTCCCTCCTTTCCTCCTTGATTTTGGATTTTCTTTCTTCCTAAAATTGTGGGCTAAAAGCAAAGCCCAAGAGGACTTCTTCACTTCCCCCCAGCCCCACCCCCTGCTTTCTTCTTTTTGTTGTGTTTAAACATAAATCAATGTTCTCTGTCTCCGGAAACCAGAAGGAAGTCCTGGCAGTGTAGCACACAAAGGAACTCCTATCTTGTCGACCTCTGCCAGGAACCCCAGCCGCCGGGAACCCCAATGCTGAGCATTCTGAGCTCTTGGTCAAAGACTAAGCAGGAGTTTTGGCCCCCGTTTTTCTCCTCCTCAACCTGGACCAAAATTCCTTTCTCTCTGGCCATCTGGTCTCCTCATTTAGCTTGGCCAAGCACAGCTTGACACTCTTCCCCCACTGAGATGGCACAAAGGGAAGCAAAGGGGACCTGGAACCAGCCTGATACAGACTCAGACTTCAATTCCACGTGACTTAAGGTAAAATAAACCATCAAAGTGATGTATTAGGCGACTCTGTGCAGCAAAGCCATATTCATTGAAAACTAAACACGGGGAAGAAGTGGATTGAGAATAAATAGTTCTGGTGCTTTGGGAAGAAATAACTGGAAATTCTACCCCACTGAGCTTTACTTCAAACACGGTCGGCCAGCAGCAGTGGAGTCATTCTTCACTGTTAGCAGAGAGCTCTTACAAATGGGAGGGCATCAGAGGGGAACGGAAGGATAATTTATATTTGACTCTTCCTATTTCCAGAGCTCCTTTAGATTAGACACATCCACTCATTCTCTCCCAAATTTTGGAAGATGGATTAAAGGAATGTACTCAAGCCTGCCTCTGTTCAACCCTTGTTGAGGGCTGTTTTTGCCACTGCTTCAGGCCCTGCAGAGAGAAAACCGTAAACAAAACAGGTCCGGCTCTCAGTGAGTTGCCGTTCAGATGTGAACAAACATTCTTGGGTGAGATAAGGTGGGATGCAAACAGCAAACAAAAATAAAAGCAGGTAAGGGGTATAGAGAGTCGTAGGGGAGGGGCATGCTGTTTTCTCTAGGGTGGTCCCTGATGAAGTGATATTTGAGCAGAGACCTAAGGAATTGAGTGCAGAGATGAACAGATGCTTTGGGGGAAGGGGACCAGGGTCGCCAGCAGAGCGAGCAAAGCAGAGAGTGGGAGGAAATGGGGTCAGGGCTGAGTGGGTGGGAAGACTTTACACAGCTTTGAACAGGGGAACCTGACCTGATTTACATTTTGAGAGGGTTACTCTAGCAGACAATGCACCAGCCCCTCACCCCCATTCCCTCCTTCTTGCACAATAATAGAAAACCCCAGATTTTAGCCAACTGGACCCATGGACTCACTATATTTCCCAGCCTTTCCTGCAGGGAGTCTTGGCCATAAGATTAAGTCTGGCCAACAGAGGCTAAGTGCAAGTGTGGTAGGACACTTCAAAAATCATCCCTAAAAGAGAGATGGTTTGTTCCTTTTGACTTCTTTCTTCTTTAGTTTGTTCTTCATCCTCTGGTTGGAATGCAAGTGTGATGGTTGGAGCTTTAGCTGCTATATTGGACTATGAGGACAAGGGTCACCCCTCTGGATGGGACAGTGGTGATTTGGAAGAAATTTTGGTTTCTGAGGTCCTCATAGAGCAGATCTATACCCGCCCACCTTCCAGACATTTATTCCATGTCTCTGTTTCTGACAGCTAAGCCCAGTCCTAAACGGCACTATTGTTCTTTCTACTGTGTGGAGAATATGGGGAGACAAGAGGAAAAGCAGGGATACTCTCTATTTCATAAACAAGAACCCTAAGTCCTAAAGAAGCTACATTAAGAAGCATAGGATTAGGGTGAAAAGTATTAGATCTAAAGTCAGCAAACCTGTCTGAATTTAAATCCTGCCTCCAACCCTTCCCAACCTTGTGACCGTGGGCACACTCTTTGCCTCCCTAAGCCTGATTTCCTCATCTGCAGAACAGGAGTGATGACAACACCTAGCTCAGACTGTTATTGTGAATATTAAATACAACACACTCTGTGAAAAGACTTAACACGGCCTGGCACAGGGGTGGACCTCCCCAGCTGCTGCTTCCCTATCTCGCCTGCTCTTCTCTTCCCCCCACCTGCCTCCTGTGCCCAGAAAGAGGGGATCCCTTCAAGAGTGTGCAGAACACACTCAGCTCAAAGGAAATTCTTTTGTTAAGAAGGGAGGGAGAGAAAGACGGAAAGAAGGGAGAAAGAATCAGCCTGAGCACAGGAATGGATATAATGGACTTTCAAGTACACTGAGGTTTCCCAGGAGGAAACCGTCCACGTGAGCCTGGGAGTATTATGCTCTGAGGAGAGAGGGCAGGCCAGCGGTTCATCTTCAACCTGCGGTTCTCAGCACTTGCCTTCCCCTTATGTTTTCCCCTCTTCTCTATCACCTCTTCTCTTTCCTCTTCTAAAATGAAGACAGCGTGAAAAGCATAGTAAATTACCTGGTTTCTGGGTTGTTTTTCCTTGGGGTGACTGAGTTTTTTATTGGCAGGATGTTTTGAGACTGTGTGGAGAGGACTCCTGTGTGTGTGTGTGTGTGTGTGTGTGTGTGTGGTGGGGGTATGGGGTGTGAGTATGGAAGGTTTGTGTGCATGTGTGTGTGTGTGTGAGTGTATTTGAGGTCCTTGGAGTGCAAAGCAGTATATGTTTCCTTTTTGGTAGCAGATTCTCTTCCTAATTATGTTTTTCTCGGGCTAATATTAAAATGAATTGGCTTCCCTCTGACAACAATAAGCGTAATAATAACAGGAAATGGCCCAGAATCACACAATAATAAAAATAGAGCCAGAGGGGAAGCAACAAGACTCTTGAAAACATTTTGCTGATACACTGTTCCATTCTATTCCATTTCTACCCATCTATTCACGGATTCAGAAAACCATAAATTGTTCAGAAAACTACATTTATAACTGGTGAGACTAATAGGGAGCCTGAAAAAGACTTCAACTTTTCCTCCTTCATCAGAAATTGTGAAACATCAAAGACCAGAAATGAGAAAAAAGATATTCACATCAGTTTCTATACAAAGATTGACCTGAGTTCTGTCCAGTACTATTCTTTTATAAGAAGGCTTGAGTCAAAATAATACACTTCCATTAAGTTTATGATATATTAAAGGCTCTGATAAGTCCTGCAGTAAAGCAATCTGGCTTAATTTGCCTAACCTGGTGAAGCCCAAATTTATTTGACCATGAAACTTTTTTTTTCCTTTCTTTCAATGATTATTTATAAATTTGGGAGTAAGGGTTATAGAATATAAAACTTTCAAGGTTTTAGCTCTCAAGAAAATGCTCTACTATGTTCTGAATGCTGTCCTCTGGGCATTTAGTCTTAATATAATGTATCTTCATTCTGATAGCTGCTTGCTTAGGACTCCATAAAGGTGCTCTTTTCTCTTTCCTTTCCTTTTCTCTTCTCTTTTTTTCTTTTTCTTTTTTTTTTTTTTTTTTTTTTTTTTTGAGACAGAATCTCACTCTGTAGCCCTGGGTAGAGTGCTATGCTGTCATCATAGCTCACAGCAACCTCAAACTCGTGGGCTTGAGCAATCCTCTTGCCTCGGCCTCCCCACTAGCTTGGACTACAGGCGCTTGCCACAGTGCCCATCTAGTTTTTCTATTTTTAGTAGAGACAGGGTCATGCTCTTGCTCAGGCTGGTCTCGAACTCCTGAGCTCAAGCAATCCACTGGCCTTGACCATCCAAAGTGCTAGGATTACAGGAATGAACCACCATACCCAGCCTAAGACACTCTTCTCTTAAGTAGCATGTTCTGTTCATCATCATAGTTAATTCAACCAGAAATTTGGAAGACAAAATGCCTTTGCAAGCTGATAACCATCTTCTTGACCTTACATGGAAGGCCCAGCGAATTTGCGAGAAAGGAAAGGGGATATCCATATCTCAAAGCTCTTTCCTCTTTGCCTTCCCTGCCTAGGAAGTCCTTGATCTCATTTCTGCCACAGGATGGAACTCAGGCCAGTTCACTTCACACCACACAGAACCCCTCTTTGTTCAAGACAGAGATAAGAACCAGTAACACTCTCTTCACTTACATAAATCTAAGAGACGGAGGGTCCACTGTAAATCCACCAGGGACTCCCCCAGGGCGAATGGGTGGGCAAAGAGTCTAGCTACAAAACCCATGAAAATGATTCCAACCTGTGTGATGTGATGATGAGGTGGAGGAAGTCAGGGCCCAGGTCTGAGTTGGGGGTGGGGGTGGGAAGCTGGTCTGTGCACTTTGGCCCCGATTCATCCAGTAGACTCTGCCTACACCACAAGCAGCAACCAACCAGCATGTTTGATTAATGACAACTGCCAAAAGGGGTCACTCCTGGTACTGCAGCCCAGCTAAGCCCAAGAGGGGTCAGTCTGTGGACATAAAGCCTTTTTATTAGGTGAGACATCTGTTCCAATCTCTGTTGCCAATTAGGTCGTCATTAGACTGGGCCAACACTTGCTGATAGGCAGAGATGCCATTGAGGGGAGACATTAACACCTTTACCGCTAGCTGTAAATCAGGGGCTGTTCTGGTCCTCCGAGAGCATCTGAATAAACACCTCCCTCTGGCTCTTCCAGCCAGGGGTTCTCTCTCCTCTGTGCCTGGAATGTTGCACAACCAGAGCGGGCTGTCTAAACCCCCAGGTCCCAGGGATCCAGGGTAAGGGTAATAACTCCAGGAAACTTTTACACCTAAACTTTTGTTATTGTTTTTCTTTCTAAACTAAGGCACACGGTAGAAAACTTCAAATATGAGACTCAAAGGGAAGGCAATAGGTTACCCACAGTGTCTTAATCTGGCTATCCCTCCTTGTCACTTGTTCTCTCTACATTTGCTACGTTAGAAAAATTTAGGAAAAGTTTGCATTTGATTTCCGCAGAGTGGCGATCTCGCTGTTCCCTGCACACAAGCCTTTGTCTCACTCCACTCCAGCCACACCAGCCCCCTTGAGATGCTTCAGACACACCAGTCATGTCCCCACCTCGCGTCCTTGGCTCTGGATGTTTTCTTCTCCTGGAATGTTCTTTCTCCAGATCCTCCAATGACTGGCACTGGCACCTAGATCCAGTCACTACTCAAATGTCACTTCCCCCAAGAGGCCTACCTTCCTCATCAAGTGAGCTAAACTAACTGCTTCTTCTTCTTCTTCTTCTTCTTTTTTGTTTGATGCAAGGGAGTTTAATTTTATTAATGCATGTTCAGCATCTATGAATACAATTCTGATTTTTTTTCTCCTACATTTTTCTAATGTAGTAAATTATTCTAATAGACTTTCTTTTGTCTTCGCGATGCAGTAATTGCTTCTGTTCGCCATTCTGCTATTTCCTGGTCTGCTTTCCTTTCCTTCAATTCCCTTCATTACCTGATATCGTATTTTATGATTTGTTTATTATCGGTGTTTCCCACTACAGTTTAAGCTCCACAAAGGCAGATATTTTGCTTTGTTTACCAGGAATCCCCCATCCTACACTAGTACCTTTCCCCATCATAGGTGCTTAATAAATGCTTATTAAATGAGTAAATAAATTTGATTTGTAAATTGCTTTTATTCCCCCCTTTAAGTCTATTGATCAGACCTTCAAGATCCCTAAATAGTCTTTAGCAAAATAAACATTTTTTTAAGACTAAATCATATCCCACACTGTAACTGTATTATATTGAGCTTAATCAATCCCCAAGGGTTGAATGTTAAGTAGTCTTCTCCCATTTTAAAATATATGTAGTGCCTTGAAAGTATTTAAATGATTTATCTCTGCTGGGCAAACTTTAACTTTGAATACTTAATTGAAGGTTTAACTAGGAGAAACAGCCATTCATAAGCCCTTGACCCAGTAGGAATTTGAATTTCCCTGGTGGAGAAGATGGGGAAGATGGGAACATCTATCTAATTAGTAGGATCAGACACATCCTTTTGGGGTGGTCAGTGATATGACGGGCACCTCACATGGGATTTTACACAAGCATTTAAGGATGGAGGGAAAGAAGAAAGATGTGTCACCAGACAAATTCCTATGTTGAAAGCCTGAGAATGTGACTATATTTAGCACAGGCCTTAATCCAGCCTGACTGATGTCCTTATGGAAAGACACAGAGACACACTGGGGACACACATACACAGAGGAAAGACCATGCGAGGACCCAGGGAGAAGCAAGCATCTACAATCCAAGGAGAATGGCCTCAGAAGAAACCAGACCTACCAACACCCTCATCTTGGACTTTCAGTCTGCAGAACTACGAGAAAATAAGTTTCTGCTGTTTAAGCCACCCAGTCTTTGGTAGTTTGCTACAGCAGTCCTAGCAGATGAGCACACTAGGTAGGTACATTGACATTCAAATGCCCCTGAAAATGTATTTGGAGCTTGCTAAGTATGTTTTTATTGCATATTAAGGTCACAATTTTCTATACAAACATTTCTTAAATTAAAATGGAAGTCATTAGGTGTATACAAATCAACAGGCCAAGATTTACTTAACATATAACTTTTTCTGGACCTCTGGGTCATAAAATGAACAACAAAAATGAAGGTATAGTTCTCAGAGAAATCAATTCAAGGACTGGTCATTTCTGTGCCCTCAAGGGCATATTTCATATCCCTATCTTCTTTATCTTTTCAACCCTTAACCAATTAATTCGTCTAATATTAATAAGTACTTAACTATCCACATTTCTCAGGGATATAACAATGAGATAAATGTCTCTCTGCCTTCCTAGAATTTAAATCTATTAAAGGAAAGAGTTAAAGTAACAGGCAATTGCAATATGTCACCTCCTATTAGCAGAAGCAAGCTTCACCTCCTAACTCAGGGGCTGGTAAACTTTTTCTAGAATGACACAGAGATGAAATAGTCTCAGCTTTGTGGGCCATGCAGTCTCTATGTCAAGTACTCAACTCTGCTGTTGTAAAGTGAAAGCAGCCAGAGACAATAAGTAAACAACGGGCTTAGCTATGTTCCAATAAAACTTTATTTACAAAAACAGGATGTGGGCCATCATTTGCTGATTCCTGTCCTAAGTTTTACATTGGACGATTGTTTGACCTCCTTTTCAGGCTCCCATAGGACACAAAGTGTGGATATATCCTTGGGCTCCCCAGTATAAGCAGATGACCCTGTGAGATCCACCCAGAGCATAAAATCACATATTCTAGATTGTTCTAACCAAATATGCAAGATCTTCTCACCTGAGCTTGTGATACAGTCCTTCTCTTCCCCCAACTCTTTAGAACATGGGGCACCACCCTTTCATACAATTCAAGCCAGCAATGCCTGGAGGACGGCTATGCCTAACGCTTGGGGCCGGGCTGGCAGCCTCTGAGCATTGCTGTCCTGCACTGGAGCTCATCCATGCCTCCTCTCCAAGTTTCCAGAGCTTTCAATCTCAAAACAGTACTTCTCAGAAGTACTGGTTTGTGGCCTAAGCTACATGTACCACACCCTGGAGTAAAACTTCCAGACCACATTAAAACATGGGTGTGCATAATTTCCAGAAACTTCTATGGAGAGTTGATCCATCTGGGTATAGAAGTGACATAAGGCCTTCAATCCGTCAATTACAGCCTCTCCAAAGCCCTCAGTATTCCAGTATAAAAATGAACAATCAAGGTCCAAAATCACTGGGGACTGCATCGTAATTATAACTGAACTTAGAAACATCATTACACACACACAGAAAGCTGCCCGAGAAGGAGCAGTGACAAAGTGTGAAGCAGAGAGGACAAATGACTTTCCGTGTCTGAGGAAGTCATTCATGCCTTCAGCAAACATCTATTCTTTACTTGTTAGGAGCCAGACACTGTTAGAGGTGGATGAGACAAAAAATCACTGCCCCCACAGAGAGTACAGTCTACACCAGAAAAGCTTCCTGATACAGTAGACATCTGAGCTGGGACGGGCCTTCACTTTGGTGTCATTTACATCTCCATCCATTTGAGTAGTGAAGGAGCTCAGGAAATTTCATCCCAAAATGTGACTCCTTGGTATAAGGAGTATTTTGAATTAAAGGCCCTAAACAATCAATAAGCCCTTAGAAGGAGCTTTTCCTCTATCTGTATAATTAGCTGGACCCATCAGAAGAACAATAAAATTCTCTTCCCTTCCCTATTATCTAATATATTGCAGGAAAGAAAATCCAGAACGCAACCAGACCTGGCCAAATTAACTTGTCTCTCAGGTTAATTTACATGTCAATCTGTTTCTCCCATGACTTCATCCTCCCTGGAAACCATTTATTGCCCCTAAACAGAATTGTTTATATTCCCCCTTTTCTCTAAAAGGCAGGTATAAAAATATCAGGATCCCATTGGGATATTGGGTAATCTTTCTGTGATTCTCCCCATGTGCGTGGTAAATAAATCTCTTCCCCCTTTTTAAATCTGCCTTAGTTGTGAATTGATCTTTCGACAAACTCTGGAGGGAAAGGGAAGTTTCCCCTCACTCCCACTATTGCATCCCTTGACGTCATGACCTGCGTGGTCTTTCAGAGCAACCATGAATTGGAGTCTTGAGGGACTGTTATTTTAGTAGTTTCACAAGTAGATAGTCCAGGGAGAGGGAAATAGTATGTGCAAAAGATATCAAAAATTGTTTATTTGATGCCTGCTCTTACGTGACTCCAGGTACTAAGGTTACTATGAGACGGATTCTTATGACTCACATTGGTTCTTGAGCACCTGCTGTGCTCCAGGCTCTGCTGTAGGACACAGGGATGGAGCAGTGAACAAATCAGAAATGCCCCCTAACCTCGTGGGATTCATCATCCTTCTGAAAGACATGTTGAATAATTATAAAATAGATGAGTAATTCAAAAGTAAAATGCGGGGTCTTAGGAGAGCTCATGACTGTATAGGTGAGAGGTTTTTCTGACGAGTGAGGGTAAAAGAAGGGAATAAAAGCATGAGAGAAAGAATGGATTTGGATTATATAAGAAATCAAATGTTCACATCTCAAACAAGTCAGGCGCATCCTTGAGGGAAGTGGGGCACTCAACTCAGAGATTTAATACATCATCTTCTTAACCTAATCTCCTATCTTCTTGGAGACCTCACATCCAGCCAATTCTGATGTTAGGTCTCCATAAAAACAGGGGAGAGAGAGAAAAGAAGGTTGACCTCAGTGTGCAGTCTGTGGACACACAACCTGGTTTCTTTAAATGGCAACATGAGCATCAGTGTGAGAATTGCTGAAGGGCGGCACCTGTGGCTCAAAGGGCGCTGGTCCCATATGCTGGAGGTGGTGGGTTCAAACTCAGCCCCGGGCAACAATATTGCTGAATACTAAGGGAACAGATCTGGGAAGAGCAGTGGTCCATGACTCCATTCCCAAACAGTGAACAGAAATCATTTCTGAGAGTTTGACCTTTCTTCTCTTACTAACACTGAGACAGAAGAATCCCACAAACAACCTCTGTTAAGGAAAGGATGCGTGTTTCATTGATAAACTTGGGGGCTGGAGAGAGGATGTCATGTGCTAACACAAATTATGGACGGGGGCTGATTTTTGAAGTCAGACATCTCTGAAGATGTCTGATATGTGTTCTAGAAGCCAGCAGAATGCACTACGTTTTATTTATCTGGGCAAATGAACCTCAAAGTACAGCATCTCCAAGAAGATTTGAGAAAGATGTTCTATAGTAATGTCTTTCAGACGTCCTATAGTAACATCTAACACAGCAACAGTGTCTTGGGTTCAGAAGGGAAAGAAAGTGCCAACATTTTGGAACAGCAGTTACCCGACACCAACATGCATCAGAATCAAATCAGGAGCTCAGGTGTGAGCCCTGAGTATTCACATTTCTGAGAAATTTCCAAGTGATGCTAATATTGCCGGACCACTGTTTATAACCACCACTCCTATGTGTATTTTGAGCCCCTCCAGGATCAGGCTCCAAATCTCTTATTCACACGTTCTCGCCACAGTTCAGTTCTCCCTCATTCACCCGGTCATCAGGAAACTGATAGTCTTTTTACGTGTCCAGAACATGCCGTAAATGAGGCCTTTTTATTTCAAATTTATAGGAGGGGACAAATGTTTAGGTTACCTTGTTTTCAATCCGAAGGCAAAATTCAAGTTGTAGTTGAGGCCTACGTGAGGCCTCATTTATAGATGTTTCCCTCTCCTCCTTTCACTCTTCATCCCTCATCTCTGCCTCATAAAAACCTTAAAGATCAGCTCCAATACCACCTTCTCCATCTGGCTTTATTCGCTCTTCTAACTTGGAATGACATTTTGAAGTTTATCCAGTGTTCTGTGAACTAATCTTCTGTGCATCTCCCTCATCATTCGAGAAAAACAGCATCATGAGGTGCCGTTGGGCCATGCACCGGGCCCAGCTGGGAGCTGAGGTTACAATGGGCAAAGATATAAGCTCCAGGGCTCTGTGCTCCCTGGAGCCCTGGAGCTTATTTCAAGGGAGGAAGAGACGTAAACTGGTTGATTTTGACACAGAGTGATAAGTACTAAAAGCTGGTTGCAAGAGCACTTGGGAAGGACGCCCAACCCGGTCTGGACTGATTCAGGAAAGACTTTCTGGAAGAAATGATTCCTTTCTGACAAATAAAGGATGGGTGGGATTCAATGACAGAAAGTAGGCAAAAGTAGGGGAAGAGGAAAGGTGTCCCAGGCCCGAGATGAGAGAGAAGGTTGGACAGAAGAGTCAAATCTGAGAAGGATGGGAGATGACCCAGGGACAATGCAGGGGTTGGTCTGTGTGATCCCCGGTTCCGTATGTAGCAGTCTTGGTCCAATTAGGAGAAAGAAACCACATGGTGTGTTACGGAGGAGAACTCCGAGGCAATAAATTGATAACTTACATCCCACGTCAGAAAATGTAGACTTTATCCATGATGATTTTGGACAGGAGAGTGACAAGACCAATGGGAAGTGGTAGATACTCAATCAACTTGAGCTGAGCCCAGCTGTCACTTCCTCTCCCCAGTGCACACCCAAGAAGGAAAAAAATGACTTGCTACAAATAAGTTTCTATAGAGCCCACTATGCACAAACACCACACCATCCAGCTTGGAGTTTTAAGACATATTTTCTACCTAACGCCATGTACCAGATTCAGGATTGGGCAAGAGCAACAGAAATGTCTTCAAGCCAAGCCTCAAGGAAATGTAGCCAACATTCCCAATTGCAACGAAACCCCAGATCTAAAAAAGGCAATTTGTGCAGTGCCCATTATGGTTTTATTATGGAAGTTTCTGCACCGCTGTGGTCAGGGTCCTCCCAGTGCTTCTGAAGGGATGAATCACAGAAAATGAGTGAGCGTGCATTATTCCATAAAACTGACCATACGATATATTTAATATGTGATACTTAAGATCATTTATAGTAAACATATGCTAAATTTAGACATATGTGCATGTGTTTATATAGAAGGTTTATGGAATGGTGACTAACCCCTCTTTGTGTACGTTTTTAAGGCTTAATAGAGAACTGAAGTTAACTCTATTCGGCCTTTTATAACATTTATTTTGGTTATAAGGATCATGTAGTAAGAAAATGGGGTCAGAGATTTCATCAGGCAGTTTGATTCTCTATGTGGCTAAAAGGAAGGAAAAAGGTTAAGAGTAAGAGGGGGAAATATCATGAAATGCTTATGATTAAAGCCAATAAAAATTTTCTAAGGCCTTTGGCCATTTGAAGATGATTTCTGCCAACAAGGTCATTAGTATTTTTGTTTGTTTGTTTTTGCGACAGAGTCTCCCTCTGTTGCCCCAGGCTAGAGTGCTCTGGCGTCATAGCTCACAGCAACCTCAAACTCCTGGGCTCAAGAAATCCTCTTGGCTCCACTTCCCCGAGTAGCTGGGACTACAGGTATGTGCCACCATGCCTGGCTAGTTTTTCTATTTTTAGTAGAGACGGGGGCACACCCTTGCCCAAGCTGGTCTCAAACTCCTGAGCTCAAGCAATCCATCTGCCTCAGCCTCCCAGGGTGCTGGGATTACACAGGCTGTGAGCCACAGGCCAGGCCCCATTAGCACTTTTGACTTTTGACTCTGACCTCCTTGTGTTGTTCTCATTCTCCTTATCCTGCCCTCCCTTCCTAAATGCAGCACATTCTAAGGTTCCAGCACCAGTCTCATCATTCAATGCCCTCTCTCCTGGGTGCCAACAAGTATGCCTCCGGCTTCCACTGTCAAATAGGGATTCCCTGCTGTTGAACTCCAGTTCCACTTTTCCGTTGCCTATTTATGTTACACCGAATTATTCCTCCTAATTCTTTAATCCTTTCAGTTTACGAGTAATACACTATGTATAAACCTTTGCCATAAACTCTGCAAGACCTGTCACTGGAGTAGGTGAAGTTCATTTCCCCACCATTTTGATGTTGGGTTTTTCCATGTGACTTGTTCTGGGCAATGGCATGTCAGTGGTCATGAAACAAGGAGAAATTTTAAATGAGTTTGCATGACCTGGCATGGCCTCTTGTGCCTCTGTCACCATTTCAAGAAAAGTATACCTTGTGTGGCTGCTGGTTCCAGAATGAGGCACCTGGAACAGACTGGAACCTCACCTGAATCCACCAGCTCCACCCGGCCATGGCCAGATGAGATCAGCTAAACTCCAGCTGCCCCATAAACCCACGTGTAATAGAAATAAAATGTTGTTTGAGTGCATATGCAGTGCATATCCGGCTTGGGATTTCAATATCCCTACTTAGCTGAGATTCTATCGCAATGTAGATGAGGAGATTACATTTTGTTTCATCACCAAAAGCCAGTTCCTTCAAGTTGAGGCAGCTGATTCTTAGGTTCTCAGCCTTAACTCTAGAAGACACGGATTGGCATCATTCTGAAATTATTTCAGCTACAAATAGTGGAAAATTGGGGTCACTGTGGCTGAAACAAATGGAAGCTTGTTTTCCTGATGATACAACAGAAAGTCCACATGGAGGTAGTGACTGAGGTGAGTTCAGCTGATCCAGAATACTGAGACTGACCCTTCTGTGATTCTCTTGGCCCAATGCTTACATACTGCCCGCTCGGCCTCCAGATAAATCTCACGTTCTAGTATGAATGAAAGTAGATGGGAAATGGAGAGGGCTAGCTATTCCTGTCCCTTTCTTTCAGAAAATAAGGGCTCTCCCAAGTCCCCACCTCACAGCCTCTCCGGGCTGACTTCCACTCCTCTTTGCCCCAAACTGTCACGTGGCCAGCCTGGGTGCAAGGGATGCTGGGAAGCATTCCAGCCTCCTGGGAGAGGAAAGTCAGGGAGAAGGTCCTTTGGGATAAATGCTTGGAGAGTCAAGCTGCAGTGTCTACCATCATTATGCTAGTCTAAGAAAAGGGAAGGCAAGGGAAAAATGGCTTACATATGGGCTGAGGTTTAGGCCCAGCTCTGCCACTTCCTAGCTGTGTGATCTTAGGAAAGTTATTTACACATTCATGCCTCTGTTTCTCAAGTGTGAAGCGGGAGTAATATAATATCTATCCCACAGAGAAGCCGTGAAAACAAAACACGATTCATACAAAGCTCTATCCCAATACCTGGGACATAGTAACCACTCAAGGCCGCTAGCACTGCCCCACTCCTAATACCAATATTATTGATAATTGTCATTACTATATATGAAAATATTTCCTCTTAGATAAAGCAGCCTATAAACGATAAAATTTACAGAATTTTACAAATCCCCTTCCATCTCTTCCCTTTTGATCACTTGGCAACAAAATATTATTGCAAACATTTAAAGAATCACCTATGGCCTTGGGATTTCATTTATTCACACAATCCAGAAGATTTTTTGAACACCTGCTATGTGCCAGAAACTCTGTTGAATACTGAAGATATGAGGGTGACCAAAAATAGAAAAGATTTCTGTCCATGTAACATATACAGCGTAATTGATGAGACAGACATTAAATAATCACAAACATCAAAGCATGATTTACCAATTGATCAGTTACAAAAACTGGGGTTTTCCTCTTTTAAGAGCAGCTATGCTTTTTAAAAGTCCAGAAGCTGAGCCATTTTCAGACATCCATCACTCCTCTGAAACCACTGGAAACGCTTTGCCTGCTTTTGCATGAAGGGCATTTTGAAATTTAATTCCTATACCTCGTTGGGAATGTATTTCTTTGTATGAGAAGTATATTTCCTGCAACTGGAAATTAATGTAAGATGTTGGCTGCCCTGGAATGGAACAGTCGACCGTATGAAATCATTTTGTGGTTTGATACTTCATTATTGGCCAGAGGAGTCTCTACCCCCTCCCTGGTCCCCCAACCTAGTGCCATTGCAAATAGCAATTAGTTGAAGTAGAAAAGATTACAGCCAGGTGCACAGCTTGAAGTGGTTTTTTTTTTTTTTTCTTTTTTAGTTAAGATGGAAGTAAGAATAGGGGGGAGGTGTTCGGGAGAAGAAACTCCTTTTGTTGACTATTTGTAGTCTGTGGGCATCCTGGTAATTCAACAGGCATCTGTGGAATCTTAGGGCATTGGGACCTTTTGTGTTTAACCATCAAGCTGTAACCTCAAGGGCCTTTGCTGGGAGCAGAAATGGTAGTGGCGTTTCACTGATGTGCAAAATAGCAGGATCCTTTTAAGAATTAGCATGAATGTCATTAGATGGAAGAAAAGGACATGGCTGAGCTTAATATTTTATAAAGGAATCCAAGAAATGTTCATTAGAAACTGAATTATCTTTTCAGAATGTGTCAGATGTAGCAGATGAAGTTCAGATAAAGATTATTTTCATGATATCCCTTTTACATCCTGAAAAGCAAATTAAAAAAAAAAAAACCTCTAATCTTTTTCCTTTATGATTTTTTTGAGGGTTATTTAAAATTCTTGGTATAAATATTTATCTGAGTTTTGAAAATGAGAATTGATTTAAAAGAAATACAGGGCATCACAAAGTTCGCCATACATAGGGGAAAATGGTAAACTGTAGCTAAATGTACCTTTATTTATAAAATATTCAGGCCAGCTGCAGGGGCTCATGCCTGTAATCCTAACACTCTGGGAGGCCAAGGAGGGTGGATTTCTTGAGCTGAGTAGCTCAAGGTCAGCCTGAACAAGAGCTTAGATCCAGACCCAGACTCAGACCCAGACCCAGGCTCAACTAAACAGAGAGAAAATTAGCCAGTGTTGTGGTAGGCTCCTATAGTCCCAGCTGCTTGGAAAGCTGAGCCAAGAAGATTGCTTGAGCCCAAGAGTTTGAGGTTGCTGTGAGCTATACCATGACAGGACTCAACACCAGGGTGACAGAGTGAGACTCTGTCTCAAAACACAAAACAAAATAAAATATTCATCACATAACTTTATGAAACATCTACAAAATATTCTCTATGTGTTAGCCACCTCTTTCTAGACACACACACACACATGGTCTTCTCTCCCTCTCATGGCAAACATATTATAAGATATTTGTTGTTATAATTGTTTCTATGTATGGGACACACACCCTCTATGGGGAGAGAGTAGTATTCAAGAGGTTTCCCTGAGATCTAAATTTCTTCCAGTGTATTACTGATGTGCACTAAAATAAAACCTTAAGGCTCCCCCAAACAGCTGACTGATGAAGCCCCTCTTGGCCAAGGAGATCCCTTAAAACTGCGTTGCTAGGCATGAGAAAGGAGATCAGACATGCCTCATCATGTCCACCTCCCTTCTTAGAGATGTCCTATGTGACTCATCAACAGGCCTGAGGCTAGACAAGACCTACCTGCGGGTCCTCAATATACACAACAAACCACTTGAGTCTAGACATGTGTCCTGTAGATCGTCTGTGATTAACAGACCTTTATCTTAACTGAGACATTCCTTTTCACTGACTCCTGGTGTGTTAGACAGAGCTTGACTCTTTCAACCAAGTGTCAAGTAAAGAATTTTTAAACCCACTTACAGATGACAAGCCCCCACTTTGAGATGCCTCACCTTTTCTGGCCAAACCAACGTATGCTTTCCGTGTACTGATCTATGACTTTACCTGTAATTCCTGTCTCCTTGAAATGCATAAAACCAAACTGTACCCCCACCACAATGAGTCCATTTGTTCAAGGTTTCTTGGGCATGACTCTAGGCTGTGGTCCTCAAATTTGGCTCAGAATAAACCTTTTAAATTATTTTATACAGTATGGCTTCTTTTCCCCCTGACATTGGTCTCCAAAACTCCCTAGGCAGGGCAGAGTGAGTTTAAGTATTAGATACTGAGTACAGAATGAAAGATGATCAGGGACCTGACACTGGCTCACTCTCATGGAATATCAGAAACATCAGCAGTTCTTCCCGGCTCTCAGAGCATCATGAAGATGAAGCAGAATAAAGGAAATGTCAGCATCTCTCCAAAACAGACTCCAACACTCAGATGCCAGGAGAGTAACAGAACAGCCCCTCTGGTTAAGCGATGTTATTCTTTGGGCTAAGATTCTATGTCATTCTTTGGGCTAAGAACTTTAGGGACAAAATCCTTCTGGTTTCTTGTCCAACCATAAATTCTGATCCCATGAAAATTCTTGGAAGAAAGTAGGAGGAGAAGGATTTAAAGAAACGTATAGAAAAGTACAAAATCAATTTCCATGTTGGTGGAGAAGTACAAATTCATTCAAAAGTCACAGATCCAACTCAATTCTACAATCTCAGTTTCCTCAACTGAAAAGTGGAACAATAATACCTAACTCACAGGGTACGACCAGAGTTAATTGAAATCATCTCTGCAAAACACCTAAACTCATTGGGAATAGGTTTCAGCTTGCCTGTAGCAGAAAATCTAGAATTAACAGCAGTTTAACTGACGGGACTCCACTTCTGCATGTGAGAGAAGTCCGGAGATAGCAGACTACGCTAAGATGTTGGTTCCCTGAAGTTGCAGAGAGACCAGAATGTGCTATCTTTTTGGCTCTGGCATCTTAGAGACAGATTGCATCTTTAAGGGACTCTGGTCGAAAATGGCTCATTGCTAAGTATCAGTGCAATTGACTAAATGCTTATGCTGCCTCCAAACTTGTATGTTGAAATCCTACCCCCTAAGGTGATGACATTAGGAGGCGGGGCCTTTCGCAGGTGATTAGATCATGAGGGTGGTGCTCTCCTGAATGAGATTAGTGTCCTTACAAAAGAGGCCCCAGAATGCTGTCTTGCCCCTTCCACCATGTGAGGACACAGCCAGAAGTCACTATCTATGAACCAGGAAACATGTTCCCACCAGATGCTAAATCTGCCAGCCCCCTAATTTGGGGCTTCACAGCCCCTAGACTGTGAGAAACAAATTTATGACTTATAAGCCACAAGTTTAAATTATTTTGTTATTGAAGCTTAAATGGACTAAGATAATTGGGAAAGGCGGAGGGGAAAGAGCTCTCCTAGAATGTCTGTCCAGCATTTAGGAAGCCCTCCAAGAGTCGTTCCCAATATCCTTGTTCTAGCTCACTGGCTAGAATCTGGTCACAACGCCATAGCCAACCCAAGGGAGATGGGAGACACACATCATTACTATCAATAAAGCAGGGGTTCTCTTAGTGAGGAGAGAACATGTCGGTGCTGGCAGGCCACTGGCTGTCTCTTCCATGGGACCTGGTGCAAAACCAGTGGCCAGTTAAAATGAGTTGGCCACTGTTGTTAGAGGTATATAAATGAAAATGATGGGTATTCAGAATGTACTCCTATTCTTCTGCATGTCCAATAAAATAATACAACTGATTTCAGGCACCCACCTGCCATAGCTCATAAGTCCCTCCAAATATTGCCCAGACAAAGAGGTTTCCAAGAGAGAGTTTTGATTGTTTTGATGCTTTTTGTAAAAATTTTAGTTCCATCCTTCGAGTCTCATTGTTCCCGATCCTATCCTGACATTTGTGATTCTATCAGGAGCCACTTACTGCTTCTCTGGCTCCGAAGGCAGCAGCTGATCTATTAGCAAATCCTTTCATGTCGTCTTCAGGGTGTATCCCCACTTTACCCACTACTCACCACCTCCACTGTGCGCCACAGCTCTGGCCTAATTCCATGAACTCCAGCATCTGTGATGACTATGGTAGGCTCTTTATGGGTCTTTCTGCATCCTCTTTTGCCTCCTACAGCCCACATTTCACATTGCTGCCAAAAAAAAAGTCATGTTGTTTTCCTAATTTCTCGTGCTACTTGGAACCCAAAGTCTTCACACGGGGGCAACAGGACCCCAGGAGCTCTGTCCCTTGGTTCTCCCTCTAGCCTTTTCTATCCCACTTCTCTATAGCCAGATTGGTGTCTTTGATGTTCTCTGAACGTGGTCAAAAGAATTTCTCTTCACAACCTTTGCATATGCTGTTCCTTCTACCAAAAATGCCCTTCCTGCCTCCCCCACTAGGATATAAGCATCATAAGGAAGCTGTTTTGGGCTCCTCCCTGTACCCTAACATATAGAACAAGTCGAGCCCATAGCAGGCATTCAATAAATATTTGAGGGCTAATGAGTGAGTAGTGTGTTTTGCTGTTTCTGCTTGATGCCTTTTCCTAGAAAATGCAGGAAGAATTACACTTGGTGAGTCTGATACCAGCCTGTGTAAAATGGGGTAACCTGGGGTGAGTAATCTCTGATCCTATATTTCCATATTTGCAAAATTGGGATTTTGTGAAATACTCAGAATTTTTGCAAGATTGAATAATATAGGAAGTGTTAGTTTCTTCTGCTGGGAAATCCGAGTTGATGCAAAGATAGTCAAGAGATCCTTATGGCAAAATTCTACCATGTCCTGAACATGGAAATGTGACTTCTTGTTTTGGGCCAGACAGAAACTTCTGATCGTTAAAGCTACATAGCTGGCCTCACAACCATGTGATTGAGTTTCTTCCCCTTTAAGAATTGCATTATCTTCTGGCAATATAATTTTTTTTTTAATCAATATAATTTTTAAGTGAAATTTTTTTCTTTCCAATTCACCTCTCCTTTGAAACAAAAATAGGTTATGAACACCTGATGGGTAGGAGAACTACACATTGTTAATATTTTTCCTTGTGAATATCTTTCATAGTCCCACCTTTGCCCCCATGCCTTCCAGCTCTCAGTGGGAAGTCGCTGTGTGCAGACTCGGTGCTTCTGTCAAATATATCTGATTTATTTACTGTCTTCTGATTCACATACACTCAGAAGTTTTTGCAAGAGGTCAACTACAGTTGAGGTGTCATCTGTCCTAGCCCACAGCTGTTGTCCCAGTGCAATTATTAATAGTGCCCCTTTCACTCTCAAACGCATCCTGGTTTGGGCAGTAAATTATATTGTCACCCTATTTATAGTCCATGTATGAAAGCACATTTTAACAAGAACAAACTTTGGGGGGCCATTTCATTTCCTTTTCACCCCCCTTTCTTACTATCTTACATAGGTCTGGCCATAGTCTTCAAATACTCTCTATAACTGTTACGTGGCTTATTTTGCAGACTGGACTTAAGGTTCCTTTTGTTCTTACAATATGGGTTGCCCCCCCTGCTTCCCTTCAAATCCTTTCCCCAATTCAGAGAATTTTTCTGATTACCATATTATGTGCCTGTAGCCACATCAGGTAGAAAGAAGCCTCCTTCAGACCAATGCATGTGTTTTCAGGAGAAAGAGGGTTACTTACCTGATTTTTTCCCACTCTGGGTAACAGAAACTTGACTCTACTAGTCTACATGTCTACCCGAGTCAGGACGTGGCAATACACAGAGAGGTTCTTTAATTCCAGACTTCGAAGAACTGATGAAAGAGGGTAGCATGTCTGGAGGCGTAAAACATTGTGTGCCAACTTTTTAGTTTTAAGATCTTTAACCCAGTATGACTATATAAGGTCAACTTTAGAATAATAGACACATGGATTGTCCTAGCTCAAAGCAGCACTGGATTCGAGAAGTCCCCTCTCACCATCTTAAGGAGAGAGGTGGAAGTAGCTGCTTCAACACAGACAAGTGTGATGAGCGTGATTAATTGGGGCTGGGGTCAGAGAAGTTAAAGACTGCAGAGGGCACAGGGTGTTCTGAGTTAAGTACAACTCCACTCCATTGGTGTTGGCTTCTTGGAGTGATAGTTAGAAGGGTCAGGAGGCTGAGTTTGAACTCAGTAAGAGGATGTGATTAATTAGCGATGTTGACCTTGAACGTAGGAATAGGTAGAAAGAGGCTGCATCAAGGTCCATGCATTAGCTAACCCTGTTTGAGGGCAAGGGATTCAGTGAGAGGTTAATAGCAGGCACGTTAATTGGTGGCAGATCAGCAGGGCCACCTGTCCATTGTATTGATGTCACAGCTATGACCTCAAAAGAGGAAGCAATTTGCCTTAAGTTTTCCGGCTCAGTCAGTCAGCAGCCTGGTCATTGGGAGCCAAAGATCTGTTCTACTGGATATTGGCATGTGGCCAGGTGCAGTGGCTCATATCTGTTATCCTAGGACCCTGGGAGACCAAGCTGGGTGGATTGCTTGAGACCAGGAGTTGGAAACCAGCCTGAGCAACAGCAAGACCCTATCTCTACTAAAAATAGAAAAAGTAGCCTGGGATTACAGGAAAAATATTTAGACCTTTGTCCCCAAACACCAGATGCTGGTGTGGATGTGGAGACAAGGGAATACTTCTACATTGCTGGTGGGATTGCAAACTATTACAGCCTTTTTGGAGAGAAGTATAGAGAATCAAAGATCTAAAAGTAGACCTTCCATTTGACACTGCACCCCCATTACTAGGTATCTACCCAGAAGAACAAAAATCATTTTACCACAAAGACATTTGCATTAGAAGGTTTATTATGGCTCAATTCTTAATTGCCAAGTTATGGAACCAACCTAAGTGTCCATCAACCCATGAATGGATCAATAAACCGAGGTGTATGTATACCATGGAATATTATTCAGCCATTAAAAAAGATGACAACTTAACATCTTTTACATTTACCTAGGTGGAGTTGAAATACATTCTTCTTAATAAAGTATCACAAGAATAGAAAAATAAATATCAATGTACTACATACTAATATGAAATCAATATATAAACAATTACATGTGCATAAAAACAATAAAACACCAATATAGTCCAGTTTGGGGGTAGAGCGAAACAGGAGCGGGGAGAACCTTTGGCAGAAGGAGGGAGGATATGAGGCGGGAATCCCACCTAATGTGCACATTGTGAGGGGCGTATAACTGCCCCCTGGGTGAGGGGCTCTTCTACAAATGGAACTTTACCCTGGAAGTGAGAACAATGTAACCTAAAAATTGTACCCTCATATTAATTTGAAAAAATTAAAAAATACTAAAAAAAAAAAGAAAGAAAGAAAAAGCAGCCTGGTGTTGTGGCAGGTGCCTGTAGTCCCAGCTACTCAGGGAGGTTGACAGGAGGATCATTTGAGTCTAGGAGTTTGAGGTAGGGTGGCCAGACGTCCCACTTTGGGTGGGACAGTCCCGCTGTCCAACAATTTGTCCCGCGTCCCGCAGCATTTTTAAAAAGTCCCGATTTTTGGAAAGAATGCACAAACAGGCGGGAGAACAAGAAGGGAATATACGGTTTTCAGCTGCCATGTGGCTATTTCGCCAGAATGAGTTTTATATTATTTTTGTTAATTTTATAATGTTAAACTGTAATAATAACAAATAATTGCTGAGAAGTGATTATCAAGAACGGCTTATCAAAGTTTGCATTGTTGTCAGGCCCTGCCCCGCCCCACCCCACCCCTTGTTGTCCGGCCTTACCAATGTTAAAATCTGGTCACCCTAGTCTAAGGGTATATAGTACTTTTGGCCAGAACTTGGTAGGTGGAAAAACATCTTTTCAAAGTTAATGATACATTAACAAATGAATGAAATGCAGTCCCTCCTCCACTAGGGCAAGGATATTTCAAGGAAGGGATTAGGGCGTGTGTTCCCTACTCAAGGTGGAACTACCCAAAGCGTTTCAGAATGCTTAGCTCACGACCTTGCTAGATTATGTGTCTGGAAAAGGCAGGCTGTTTGTGCTTGGAAATCAGGGTTTGATTTCTGAGCTCACCTGGGAATCCCTGTCCAGCCCTGAGGCGGGGAATCCTGTAGCAATGATTGGAGCCAATGAACAAAGGAAATAGGGAGAGGTCAGATCATGTGGGTCCTTGAGGGCAACAGCAAGAACTTTGGCCCCTGCAGGAGGTCGGGGGGTTGTGTTCCGACCTATTTTAACTGGAGCTCTCAGGGTGTTCTGCTGATTACGGCAAGCTGAAGTCTAGCAAGTATTCCAGGACAGAAGCGGGGAGACCGCTGTTAGTCCCTGGGTGCGAGAAACGGGTCTCGGGCCTGGTGGCAGTAGTAGAGAGCCGGCTACACAGCGAAGTGGAGAAACAGGTTCCCGGGGACAGAGCCCGAGCGCAGGGCTTCAGGCTGGCGCAGCTTCCTGGAAGTCCACTTGACTGAGTTTGCCAGAAATCTGTCCTTTGGGATACTAGGGGGAGAGCTGTGCCGGGGAGATAGGCTCACTATAGACATTCCGCTGCAAAGCTCCTCAAAGAACCGCGGCCGAAGCAGGCGGCGGGAAGCGGGGCGCGCCGCCCTTTCCTCTTGACGCGCCTCTTGGGCGTCCTCTCCTGGCCAAGTTACCCACGGCGGCCGGCCAGGAGCCTCTTCTGAGATGCCTGAGAAATTTGGAGCAGAGAGGCATCAAATTGACAGAATACTCCTTAAGTGTTCAATTTTTTTTTTTTTTTGAGACAGAGCCTCAAGCTGTCGCCCTGGGTAGAGTCCCGTGGCATTACAGCTCACAGCAACCTCCAACTCCTGGGCTCAAGCGAGTCTCTTGCCTCCGCCTCCCAAGTAGCTGGGACCACAGGCGCCCGCCACAACGCCCGGCTATTTTTTGGTTGCAGCCGTCATTGTTGTTTGG
>CAUYTI010151295.1:0-24458 GCA_963575145.1 Galago senegalensis
AGACAGAGTCTCACTGTGTCACCTTTGGTAGAGTGCTGTGGTGGCACAGCTCACAGCAACCTCAAACTCTTGGGCTCAAGCGATTCTGTTGCCTCAGCGTCCCAGTAGCTGGGACTACAGGTGCCTGCCACAACACCCAGCTATTCTTTTGTTGTTGTTGCAGTTGTCGTTGTTTAGCTAGCCCAGCCGGCTTGGGCTCAAGCAATTCTGTTGCCTCAGCCTCCCAGTAGCTGGGACTACAGGTGCCTGCCACAACACCCTGCTATTCTTTTGTTGTTGTTGCAGTTGTCGTTGTTTAGCCAGCCTGGCCGTCTTGCCAGCCATGGTGCCTGTTGTCAGTGCCCTAACCACTGAGATACAAGCACCAAGCCTGTACATATTTTTTGTTATCTTATCACCTCTGCTGGATGCTGTGCTCCCTCATATTATGGAAACTGCATGAAAGTTTATAGTCAAATAGACATGGGTCTACACTAGTTCTGTGATCTTAGCCAAGGTTCTTTTTATTGTCCTGAGCTATTACTCCCTTATCTGGAAAGTAAGGAATGTGAAGCCATGTTCAGGGCTATAGTTGCTATAAATGAGATCATGAATAGCAAAATCCCTAGCATGGGCTAGGTGCAGTGGCTCACACCTGTAATCCTAGCATTCTGGGATACCAAGGTGTGTGGATTGCCTGAACTCGGGAGATCAAGACCAGCCTGAGCACAAAAGTGAGACACAATCTTTATTAAAAGTAGAAAAACTAGCTGGGCATTGTGGTGGGTGCCTGAAGTCCCAGCTATGTGGGAGGCTAAGGCAAGAGGATCACTTGAGTCTAAGAGTTTGAAGTTGCTGTGAGCTATGACACCAGGCACTCTGCCCAGGGTGACAGACTGAGACTGTCTCAAAAACAAACATCAAACAAACAATCCCTAGCATGAAGCTGAACTGAGAGTCAACTTTCAGTACATGTTAATTTCTCTGTTTAAGATATCAGGACCCACCTCTTGTCCATTTTTATGTACCGTTAGTATGAACTGGGGATCATTTACAAATGTTTGCTTAATGAGTGACTATCCAGTAAGTCAGATCCAATTTAACATAGTCTCTCTGCTTACGTGGCTTATAACTCACAAAAGGAAGAGAAAGCAAGTAAGTACTAGGTCGATGTGCTCTGCTGACAGGAAGGCTGGGGACACTGATTCCAGAGGGTTCTGAAATTTGTCAAGTGCAGGGTCTTATTTCTGTAGAATACACATGCCCACAGGAACATAGGGTGATAATCAGTAGAATATTGTAAAGTAGAGCAAATTTAGTACGAACATTTAAAATAAAATAGAAACTTTTTAGAAAATTAAAAGTTTGTCCCAGGCACTTTTGGCTAATGTGCCCTCAATAGCCTAAAGATGTACATTCTCTGCTCTCTTCCTTTAGAGGACCTTCGGCAGAAATATGTGACAACATTATGATAATGGCTGTCTAGATATGCATTCATGCCTGGCATCTCTTACCACATGGAAGATATCATACATATCACATATGTCATGAGAACTTAATCATAAGAATAGTAAAAAACAATTGGGATATTTGGGAGTTGTAATAGTAGGCTATTAAACAACGATTGATCGGGAAATGGCTTTTGGAAGAGTTGGGTATTAAGTTGTGACCTAAAGTGGAATATAAGAGCAAATAACAAAGGAGAGGACTTCCCAGAGGGAGCAGATCAGCTCCGGGTGTGTAACAAGGGGCACCCACAGCAAGACAAGAGAAGATGGATTCTATGACAGGCAGTAGGAGCAGTTGGGACTTTCCCATCCTTGAACGTGATGACCAGATGTTTGAGAGTTGAACACAACTCAGAAAACAATTGCTAGTGATCCAGAAGGCCATCATGATAGGGTGGTGATTAGCACATCAGTGCTGAAGCAGCAAGCACAGAAACACACAAGCTCTCCTACACATATTAGTTATTAATTTGGAATTACTAAAGGCTGGAAATCCGTTAAGTAGATGTTGACTAACCAGGTGTGGCCAAATAGCAAATGGTGAAAGGATTTGACAATAAGTTCGAATTCCTATTATAAGGATAAGATTCCACCATGCTGCGGTGATACTACCATAGGCCCAGTACTTCTCTGTCTTATTAATTTGTTCAATTATTCTGTCAACTTTGGTAAAATGCCTTTTACTAAGCACTGGTAACACCAAAACAGACAGCAACCTGGGAGAGGTAAGGCAGAAAGAAACATTTCCATAGTGAAGTGTAGGCACAGGGGATTAACTCGCTGGTTGTGTCTGAGGGAGTCAGTGGTAGGAGTGGTTGAGCTGAGTCTTGGAGAAGGAATACTTGGACAGCAGAAGGCAGAGTGGATAGAGACAGAATTTTCAAAGGACTTGGTGCATTTGGAAAATGGTGAGAAGGCATGATTACAAGGAGTGTGCTCAGAGTGACTTATCAGTGCATGAGCCTAAGGATGACTTCAAGTTCCCTTGTCAACGGAGACTTCATTAACAGAAGCAAAGAAAAAGAGCTAAAGAAACCAATTCTTGCTAAACATCCTCCTAAGTATCACAAGAATGGAAAAACAAGTGTCCAATGTACTCAATAGTAATATGAAACTTGTAGATGAACTACTACATACCTACATAAGAAAAAAAAAGCACAGTTAAATTCAAGTGGAGGGGTGGGAGGGAGGAGAGAGCAGGGAGGGGTGTGGTAAGCTGTCACCTAGCAGGTACAATGTAGGGGTGTATGGTACACCCCCTGGGTGAAGGGCTCAACTACAACTTGGACTTTTACCTAACAAACGCAAACAATGTAATCTAATCGCTTGTGCCCCATGTATTAAACTGAAATTAAAAAAC
This sequence comes from Galago senegalensis, assembly GCA_963575145.1. Lineage (NCBI taxonomy): Eukaryota > Metazoa > Chordata > Mammalia > Primates > Galagidae > Galago > Galago senegalensis. The sequence goes on from CAUYTI010151295.1 coordinate 2,848, forward strand.
AAGTTTTGATGAGTTGAGTTTGACATGCCCACAAGCCATACAGGCGGATGTATCCAGTAGGCAGCAGGAATAGAAGCTGAAGTTGAAAAGTAGATGAAAAGGTCAGTCCTGTGGATAAAGATTGAGAAATCAGTGTGGTGATGGGTCGAGCCGTGGAACAGATGATGAAGCTTAGACAGCAGGAACTCAGGAAGATAAAGATAATCCATCCCCTCCCCCATGTCACGTTTCACTCCACTGCCTGGGTCTCCTGGTCTGCCAGCCTCAGTCTCTTCTCAATCCTGCTCTAGGAACAACTCCGAGTATAGCTCTGAACATGCTGGTCTCCACTCAGAAACCCTCAGGGTAAAGCAAAAGCACCCTGGCTTTGAGTTGTTCTAAACAGATCATTTCATGGTCATTTCCAAATATTCCCTTTCAGCCACACCAGAGGGGCTGATGATTCCCCAAATGGGTTATCTACTTTCATCTCCAGCTTTGCCCAGCTGGCAAACAGGTCTGGGCTTCGGAGTCAGAAATATTTTATTTAAATACTGACTGATGCTTCCACTAACTAGAGTTGTTAATGTAGGCACATTATTGGATCATTCTGAATCTATTCTCTCCCATACTAAAAGGTCAGATTGTATTATTATAATTATAATAGCATATTTAGACGTTTTTATAGTTGTCAGCATAAATAAGTGTGCAATAAAAATTAAGTACCTTTTATTACCATTTGCCTCTTCTCTGCTTGTCATAATCATGTTCTGAGACCGGATGTTTAAAGCTTTGTACGTCTTTGAAACCTTTTAAAATACCTAGTCAGAATTCATTTTGCTTTCCTTCTATGCCACTTCAGAGTATAACACAAGTTGTCTGTTTCCTTTAGCATATTACAGATTAATTAATAGCCCTGTGAGCTGGGCAACTGGTAGATATTTGAAAGGAATTTGGGGCAATCTACTTTAGCATTCCTTTTCTTTTCTTTTTGTTAACAGCTTTATTGAAACATAGTTCACCTACCTTATGATTCATTTGCTTAATGGGCACAAAATTCAGTGGTGGTTAGTATATTCAGAGTTGTGCATCCACCACATTTTTATTGTACCCAAAAGAAACTCCATCTCAGTCCTAGGCATCCACAGATCTGCTTTTTGCCTTGATAGACTTGTCTATTTGGGACATTTCATATAAAGGGAATCATAATATGTAACCTTTTGTGACGGACCTCTTTCATTTAGCATGGTGTTTTCGAAGTCCATGTAGTAGCATCAGTACCCTGCACATTTTTATGGTAGAAAATCAGTCCATTGTATGCATGTAACATATTTTGTTTGTCTTTTCATCATTTGGTGGACATTTGGGTTGTTTTGAAACAAGTGGCTGTGATGAATAATGCTACCGTGAACATTCATGTGTAAGTTTCTGTGTGAACATAGATTTTCATTCCTCCTGAGTATATTTCTAGGAGTGGAATATGCTGAGTCATATGGTAACTATATGTTTAACCTTTTGAGGAACTGCCAAACTCTTTTCTGAAGTACCTGCCATGTTTTATATTGCTATCAGCAGTGCATGAGGGTTCTGACTTTCTACATTCTCCCTAACACATGTTTTAATCTGTTTTTCCGTTCATTTACCTTTTTTTTAGCTGTTGGGGGATACAGATGTTTTAGGTCACATGAATCGCTTTTGTAACACTTGAATCACAACTATAAATGTGCCTCTCACCCAGCAGTCTTCATTGTGCCTGTTAGGTAGTTTTTTGGCTCTGCCTTCCTCCCCCCACCCCACTCCGGCTTGGCTTCCACTGAGTTTTATGTCCCTCTGCACATGTGTGCTCAGCAATCAGTTCCAGTGTAATAGTGATTACACGTGGTGTTTGTTTTTCCTGCCTTGGGATACTTCACTTAGGAGAATGGTCTTCATTTTCATCCAGATTGTTGCAAAAAGCATTAATTCCTCCTTCTTATGGTGGAGTAGTACTCCTTGGTACACATATACCACATTTTGGTAACCCATCCATGAATGGATGTGCACTTGAGTTGATTCTACATCTTCGCAATTGTGAATTATACTAGATTAAACATTTGAGTGCAAGGGGATTTTTTTTTAATTTGTTTGTTTGGGGTTTTTTTAATAAAATGACTTCTTTTCCTTTGGGTAGATCCCCAGTAGTAGGACTGCTAGATTGAATGGTAGATCTACTTTTATTTCTTGGAAGAATCTCCATACTGTTGTCCATAGAGGATGTACTAACATGCAGTCCCCTGACAGCGCAGAAGCCTTTCTTTCTCTATATTCATGACAGCATCTGTTGTTTTAGATTTTTTTTTAATAAAAGCCATTCTAACAGGGCTAAAGTGATTATTATCAGGTTTTGATTATAGCCATTCATAGTGAATTATGAATATTTCACTGACAAAATATTCAGTGAACTATTCATAATTCAGTCAATGTTTTGTTGAGTGCTGGCTATGTGCCAGACACTATTCTAAGCTCCTGGGATCATTGGCAAAGACAAAGAGATGATTCTATCTCCCCAGGTGTCCTTATGTTCTACCACGCAGGGAGACATGCAATAAATAATAAACATAATTATTTTGTATCCAAATGTCTGGATAAAATAACATTTCTTTCTTCTGTGCTGATTATCAGGCAGGCTTTTTTTATTTTGAAACAGAGTCTCCCTATATCGCCCTGGGTAGAGTACCGTGGTCATAGCTCACAGCAACCTCCAACTCTTGGGCTTAAGTGATTCTCTTGCTTCAGCCTCCCAAGTAGGTAGGACTACAGGTCCCTGTCACAACGCCCAGCTATTTTGTTGTTGTTGTTGTTGTTGTCATTGTTGTTGTTTTGGCAGGCCCAGGCCAGGTTTGAACCTGCCAGCCCAGGTGTATGTGGCTGGTGCTCTAGCCGCTGATGTATTACAGGTGCTGAGCCAATCAAGCAGACTTTTTCTTGAACAATCATTTTTACCTCTTTACCTCAGTGTTGTAATGTAGTTTAATTTAAAGCATTTGATAGGGCTATATTCCAGTGATAAAGAGAGTAGGAAAAGGGGGAGAAAAGGGAAAAGGTCATCAAGAGTGTCAGCAAATGGGAAGGGACCGTTGCAGTGTGAAATAGGGTAATCAAGGGAAGAGACACTGAGAAGGTGAGATTTTAGCAAAATCTTGAAGGTGAGGAGTTATTCAAAGAGACACCAAGAGGAAGAGTTTTGTAACCAAAGGAAACAACCAGTCCTGGGCTGTTAGGAGTCTGTGTTCAAGGACTGGCTGAGAGGCCATGTGGTTGTATGGCAGTCATCGAAGGAGTGGGTGGCAGGAGCTGAGTTTAGTGTGGCTAGGAGGCTTATTCACATGGACTCTAGCAAATAAACATTGCATGGGACACACTCGTTTGTCTGAAATCCCAACTTAACTGAGTATCCTGTATTTTATCCAGCAACCCTGCTCGAAAGCCATCGTAGGGACTTTGACCTTTATCCTGAGGAGGTGAGGGAACACTGCAGGGTTTGTGACAGAGGAGAGGCTCCATCTCCCTTAGGTTTTCAGAGGATCCCTCTGACTGCTCTGTTGAGAATGGGCTGTGGAGATAAAGGTGGAAACAGGGAAGGTGGGAGGCTATTGCAGTAACCCGGAAGAGGGATGGCAGTGGCTCAGCCCAGAGTGTAGCAGCACATGTGGGGAGAAGTCGTCCGATTCCAGATGTGTTTTGAAGGTAGAGCCAAACGTATTTCAACGTGGATGGGATGCATGTGGGAGACAGGCAGGATACAGGGATGACTGCTGGGCTTCTGGCTCAAACAATTGTAAGAACAGGAGCTGCCATTGAATAATAGCGGAGCAGGTTTGGGGAGGAGGACTGGAGTTTATTTTGGGCATGCTGAGCTGATGATATTAGGTCAAATAAGACAAGGCATAGCCATCAGTGAGTTGACTTTTGTGGTATTTTCTACCAAAAAAAAAAAAAAATCCAACAATGTGAGTCAAAAGCTCACTGCTCTATTGAGACAGGTTTTATACTTATTATGCTTTTATATCTTAGTGGCTAACGGGTCTTCTATAACATATACCCAAATGGCCTTTTAAAAAATGCTTAGAGGAAGAGTAGCCAGGACTGGAATTCAATTTCCTGGTTTCTTCTTCAATATCTGAACTACAAAGCCAGACTGAATCTTCACCATCTCACTTTGCTTGGCCTTCAGATGTATTTTTCCACTGGTATTTTTCCCCATCTTCCTTCATTTTCTTTCATCTATTCTTCAACTTTGGGAGAAAAGAGTCTCACCATCCAGATCCTTTCCTCTCTGTCCTTCCAGAGACTGAAAATCTGCCCTGGGAATTGAAGAGACCACCCCCTCCCCCAGATGCCTGGCCCCGGTGCTCTCCAGGGCTGGAGTTGAGTCCTTGCGGTGCTCAGAATGTGCACAGTTGTCTGCATTCCTGTGCCCTGCGCTGATTACACGCGGTTTCAGAGGACGGCACACTCACTTTTAATCAAAGTTCCGGGATAAAATGACAGTGGTTTTTTTCTCATCCTGATTAGAAAGCATGCCTTTTCTTGCACGATCATTTTAAACCTCTTTTCCTAGACTTGTGGTTCAGTTTAATGTGACAATTTTGATACGGCTATATTTTAAATTATGTGCCAGTTTTACACCTATAACACACTGTGCATTTCCAAGGATCCATGGGGGAAAAAAATAAATGTTAGTTGGGAAGAAATCTATAAACTATGGCCTCTTTTCCAGAGGTCCTGTGTTGTTTTTAATCATAACGTTTCAAATTGGCACACCCTCACAGAAACCTTTTTTTTTTTTACAATAATTATTATGTTTTGTTTTTATGCTAAGAAGCAAGTGCTGATTAAATGACAAGTTACGTATTTTGTGTTTCCTGTGTTTTGCAGGACTTGAGAGGGACAAGTTTGATAATAAAACCGTTTCGTTTGAGGAGCACATTAAGTCGGAACACAATATGTGGCATTATTTGTACTTCATAGTCCTGGTGAAAGTTAAAGACCCAACAGAATACACGGGACCTGAGAGTTACGTGGCTCAGATGATTGTGGTGAGTGATCAGAGGGTTTAATCTGTGACTCTATCAAATTTTATATACCTTTATCTTCTCTACCCTGCCCTCCTCCCAAAATGCAAAGGTTCGAGCAAGTCTTTTTTTTGTTACTTTTAAGTGGGACTGCCAATCATCAGAGAACCTCTACACTGGCAGAATCACTGGTTCTCAGTAGATGTCTTGGCTGTCCACGTGCACAGGTGATAGCGGCTGGAGGGTTGTCTGTGCAGTGAATAGCCCCGTCTCAGCCATGACTGTCACCTTCTGAACTCATGCTTTCTGTCACTGCTCATGTACTCCTCCCCCAAATCTGGAGCTTCCCTGTTGTTAAATATGAGCAGGAAATTCACTTCTTAAGCAATCACTTGCAAGAGTTTAAGAAATTAAACAGTGTTGGGTAAGAACACTGATCCTATCAGGGCAGACCAGATTGATTGACTGTTGTCAAGGGTGGATTTGCATTGATTCTGCCACATCCTGTCACTGATAGCTCCTCATTAAGATCAATACCGCGAGTGTGACTGTCTGTGATGCGAAGTTTCTTCTGTCTCATAGAAAATCGAAACGAACTGTCCTAAAGGGCAGCCAAGGTTCCAGCTTTAGGGTATCTATATAGACATTTAGCGAGCGTCATTGTAAGTGGCACATGTTTTTCCATTCTTGTAAGTAAACGTGATTTTTTTCTCAAAAATCATCCTACCACATTGTGTTCACTATTGGAGGAGGAGGCCTAGACCAGTGGTTCTCAACCTTCCTGATGCCTCCTAATGCCACAAGCCTTTAATACAGTTCCTCACGTTGTGGTGACCCCCAACCATAAAATTGTTTTTGTTGCTACTTCATAACTGTAATTTTGCTACTGTTATGAATCGTAATGTAAATATCTGATATGCAGGATGTATTTTCATTGTTACAAAGGGGCCGTGACCCATAGGTTGAGAACCGCTGCCTTAGACCATAAGTCATGATCCTTCCTGCTGCTTGGTCCTAAGATTAAATTGTAGTAAGGGCCAATGCCAAAGTGTCAGCAGAGTGAGGTGACAGAGTCTCTCTTTTCTCCCCTCTGCCAGCTTTATTGTCTACTGAGGGGAATGTAGACTACCATATAGGGAGCAAACAAAGATTTGGGGAGGGTACCATATTAATAAGTGCAATTCATATCGTAATAGTTTGCCTTACACGTCGGTATTGATACATCCCAGGAGAGCTACACGTAAATTATGTTTTTTATAGCTCAGCATGTTTTATGCTTTGCTATTAGGACTTGCTAGTAGGACTTGCATCCTACTGTATGTTGTTTACTCTGCATTCTTCATTTAACAGTGAACAGACCCATCTCCATCTCCACTCTCACCCACTATTTCCTTCTCACCCTTCTCAGTCCGGGGAAAAGGTAATCATTTAAAGGACATGCCTTCATAGTCATCATTTACACATTCTTGATCTTGTTTGCAAGAAACATTACATTTCTTTTTGCTGGGAGGGGGGAGGCACGTAAAGCATTACATGTAAAATGTGACCTCACACTGCTACTTTTTTTTTATTTATTTTTTTTAATTTATTGTTGGGGATTCATCGAAGGTACAAGAAACCAGGTTTCACTGATTGCATTTGTTAAGTAAAGTCTCTCTTATAATCGTGTCTTGCCTCCAAAAGATGTGGCACACTGCTACATTTTAATCAAAGTTTGAATAAGTTCAACCAGTGTGTATTTCTTGGGTTCCTATTTTATCCCTTGGAATAAAAAACGTGGAGTATACTGAAGAGTCTGATATATTCCCCCTGTGCTGAAGAACTCAGAGCTTCGTAAGGAGGAGGGAAGAATAACAAACCAAAAGTAAAATATACCAAATTCTCCAGAGACTAGTACAAATGAAAACCTGTGACGATTTAAGGATGTTGAGTGACATCCAACTGGGAGAAGGTGGAGGGGAACTGATGTGTGGGCCCTCGGGCGGAATACACCAGACAGAGTGGGGCTTGTACACATGATGGCCCTGTGGCCCTAATCCTGGGGAGCGTTGGCACACAGGAGGGAGCAGCCGGAACAAAGCCTGACCAGAGAGACTCAAGGACACAGAGGACTGTGAGTTGCCCAGTTTTACTGACACATGGTCCACTTACAAGGAGCCTCTGAAAGACATGACAGGAAATGTAGGGTGGACTTCTGAGTCACAAAGGTAGGCATTTGGACATTGTTTCAGCCGCAATGAAGCCTCTGAAGTTTATAACTAAGGGAAATGTGGCTGGGACAAGAGTCAGACAGTCGTGTGCTTCCTGGTTGGAGAGGAGAAAGATGAAGTCAGAGATGGTATTTGGCAACTGGTAAGATTAGGGGTGGGATATGGGGCAGGGGACGGGAGCAGTCACACTAGGCATCATGACCCTGGGCTTTGGGAGAAAGTTGGTAGGTCAGTTTCAGAAAGTGTTTTTGTGAGAAAGATAAGCTGGTCAGAGAAGATGAGAGACTGGAGTCCAGAAGTCCTGAGTTAGGAATAGCACATGGGCCACACCGTGAGCCTGGGAGCCAGAGAGGTCAGGCCTGGGCTCCATCACCTATTTGCCGGTGGGTCTTGGATATGGTGGGGAAGTTTTGGAGCCTGCCTGAGCTTCCGCCTTCTCTTCTAAAATGGAGGCACTGCTACATGGACTGCAGGCATGTTGTGAGCTGATGATAGGACATGTGAGAAGGGTCTGCTCAAGAGTAGAGACCCAGTAAATGACCATTCCCACTGTGACTGCACAGAGAATTACCATGGGAGCCACTGGATTAGAGGCTGGCAGGAGAGGAAGGGAGGGAGTATGAAGAGAAAGAGCCCAAGACAGAGCTCAGGGGAATCCCCTATTTAGAAGAAAGAAAAGGACAAGTAAAATGGGTAGAAGACAATAAAGAAGGCAGAAGAACCAGGAGACAGAATGTATCAAAAGTCAAATGACATAAGGATTTCAGAATCACTTTAACAGTGTTAGTTCAACAGTGTCAACTGCTGCAAAGAGGCCATGGAGAAGAGACAGGTGGAAGCCCTTGGGTTTGATAATACAGACAGCACCAGGTGACTTTTACCATGAGAGAAGCTGCCGTGAGAATGTTGACCCATCTTTAGCCTTAACATTAAAAGCAGCATTTTACTGAGCACTTGTGCTTGAATTTTTAAGTATCCAAGCACTTATGCATGTTTCTGCCCAGCCTCTTCTGCCTCAGCGCTCTCTCCAGAACCTTGACAGGGGAGATAAGAGCTTACAAACTCACTCCAACATGAGATGTCTCATCCTTACCAAGAGGACAGTCTTCGTTCCTGAATTTTAATGGCCATGAGAGGGAAGAGTGATGTTAGCTTGGGTCTGATGGAAACAAAAAGTTGTTCACATGCCAGATTGTTTATTTATGGAAATGGCCTTCTGGGGAAACATCTAAAAAATCAGTAGCTGACAAACCCAATTCAGAATATTCGTTCCTCCGTACTCTGTGGAGATGGTGGCCCTGTGACCCTAATCCTCCTAGAGCCATGTCGAAGCAGGTCTGTAGTTCCATTCTGAGACTGAACTTGTTTTGTTTATTTGTTTCTCCATTCCAGAGGCAGGAAACCTTCCAGACATTCTCCTGCCACTCTTCTTTTTATTTCTTAAAAATAGGCTCATTTATCAAGTTGGTTTAGGTGCTTCTTTATCAATAGGGCTTTGGGAGAAGTTTACAGTTCTTCATAATTGATGTAGCTTTTGCTGTCTAGAGCGTATGCAAAGGAAAATGAGGAAGATTTTCACATTTGTTCCCAAAACAACTCATCTGAATCTTGCTACCCTGTTTATATAAGTCTTATCTGTACCTTGGGACCCTTAGAAAATGCCTCCTACTTTTGATGAAATAAGAATACAATACGTTTGAGGATGTTTCTCCATCTTTATATTTTTTAACTTCCAGGGTAACTTTATTACCATGCCAATAAGAAATATTTATGCTGAAATCCATTAAAATATACACTGTAAATGAGATAATATATTGCTTCCAGGGGATAGAATTTTAGGAACATGTTTGTGTATCTATATCCAGCCAGTGATAGGCTCAAGCATCTGAAATATTAATTGAAACTTACAAATTCCTTACCCTTGTCTACAAACTCTAAACCAAGCTGATTAAATAGCTACCATCTGAATATTTGAATTAACACGAAGCATCTTCTGGGATATTGTTAGGGAAGATGTGAGTAGATCCAGGTATCTTGGGAATCTATTTTCTTCTGGCAAGCAAAACCTCATTTTTGATAAGAGATTGGAGATTTTGAGCTACTATTTACTGAGAACAGAAAATGAGAAGAGAAAAGGATGGACCATACAGGAAAGTAAAATAATGAAAGAGAATCTGGTGAGCTAGAGGAAAGGGTATGAAAGGATAAATCCTCCATCCACACTGGTAATGGCCTTTGAGGACCACTAAGCCCCTTGGCTTCTACCATTAGCCACAGGATGATGACTGAGGAGGAACAAACAAAATAGAGATCATTAGAAAAAATGCCCAAGGCTTTTAGATGTTTTTCTGACATTTTGGGGACATTTTCAGATTTTCAGTGTTCATTTGCCAAGGTACGTTAAGAGATGTTTACTACTTAATTTGACAAACAGCAGGACCCAAACCAGAGGTCCGGTAAGAGCAGGCACCATGCCTGTTCAGAGAATCACTGCCTCCCCAGGTGTTCTGATGGCACTGGGCTGCCACCCATCCCCTGCCATGACCGTGAGTTTGGGGGGACCATTTCTTCCTTTACTGGGTCACACTTTTACACTCTTCTACTTATTTGACTCTTGACTAACAACTGCTTCCTGACATTGTAGCAGTGTCAGCTAAGACAATGTGATTCCTATTTTTGTTAACATGATTATTATCTATCTTGGCTTGGCGCCTGTAGCTCAGTGGCTAGGGCACCGGCCACATACACTGGGGCTGTCAGCTTCAAACCCGGCCCAGGCCTGCTGAACAATAATGATGACAACAACAACAACAAAAAATAGCTAGGCATTGTGGCAGGCACCTATAGTCCCAGCTACTTGGAAGGATAAGCCAAGAGAATTGTTTAAGCCCAAAAGTCCGAGGTTGCTGTGAGCTGTGAGGCCATAGCACTTTATTGACAGTGACATAGTAAGACTCTGTCTCAAAAAAAAAAAAAACTGTGTATCTTAACAAAAAAATAGTGGTAAGTTTTGTGAAGGCCATAACTAGGTATAGAGTAGCTCTTTGTTCTGCACAATGCCAGGGCAGGTAATGTATTATAGTATGTATTAAAAGTGACTTAGTAAACTTTGAGCGTCTTCTCTATGCTAGCAACTGTGCTGAAGATTGGATTTATAAGGATAAATGGGAAATCATCTTTTCTCCTAGGAAACTCTAAACATTTTTTGAATGAATAACTAAAACAACAAGTATATTAATAAATGAGTAGCTTCAGTCCAGGTGCAGTGGCTCACACTTATAATCCGAGTACTGTGGGAAGCTGAGGCAGGTGGATCGCCTGAGCTCAGTGTTTGAGATTAGCCTGAGCAAGAGACCCCATCTTTACTAAAAATGGAAAAACTAGCCAAGCATTGTGGCAGGCACCTGTAGTCCCAGCTACTCAGGAGGTATAGGTAAGAGGATCACCTGAGCCTGAGAGTTTGAGGTTGCTGTGAGCTGTGAAACGATGGCACTCTACCCAGGGTGACAAACAGAGTGAGACTCTGCCTTGAAAAAATAAATAAATGAGTGGCTTCTCCTTAGCCCTCTGGTATTTGGACATAATTTATAGAAAGATATACGAAAAGAGCTGCAAGAGATTGCAACATGAATTTCTCTGTAGTCAAATGCTAACTTTCTCCTCTTTTAAAATAGGAAGATAAAGATGCAGCAGGAAGGGTTTTGCTCCCCAGACCAAATTGGAGGGCTGATTTAAAAGACTTAGTCCCTCTGTGGTCTCTCTCATAGCATCTCTCCAGCACCACTCTCCCTCCCAACACAAACCCTCAGGAGGAGGCCTTCAGCTGCTCTCCTAGCAGAAGGGCAGGGATGCACATTGGCAGGCTTTTTCAGCATAATTCACCCTTAATAATGAATTCTTCCTTGCAATAATCTGTTAAGCCCTTGAAAAAAGAGGAATCATCCTTTCAGTGAGATAGAAAAAGAAAATCTATTCAGCCATTAAAAAAGAATGAAATTATGCCTTTTGCTACAACATAGATGGAACTGGAGGTCATTGTCTTAAGTGAAACAAGCCAAGCATAGAAAGTCAAATATTGCAAGTTCTCATTCATAAGCGGGCGCTGAAAAACGTGTCCACGTGGAGTAGAACCATAAACAGCAGAGACGGAAAAAGGAGGGGTGGGGAGGAGCGGATGATGAGCAACTTGATTCAGCTGCCACCCAACCCATGTGTTTAACAAAAATTCACATGGACTCCATATACATCTTTGTATAAATTTTTTAAAAAAGGAAATCTAGCCATCTACTCACCCATTAACTTAGACACATAAGGAGGGAAAAGAACTAACAATTATCCAGATGTTTTCTGAGTCTGGAGCTCAAAATCAATCTGGTATTTTTGAGCACTAACTATTGGGAGGCGGAGATGTCTGGGCTTATGAGATGCATTGAGACTTCTAAGATTTATGTGTCCCCTCCCTGCCTTAGCATCATCTGCCAACTCAATTTCTCCATTATTGTTATGTGTCATAATTATGAAATTATATGTTCTGTTCTATTATTTGTAATTTACACTAATTGTGCAATTGGATCTCATTAAGCCAATTATGTAACTGCTCAATTTTTAACTAAGCCCTAAAGACTTCACAACTTAATAAGACATTTTTTAAAATGTTTACATTTCAAGCCAAGCCAAGAGGGTCTTTGCAGCTCAGAATGCACAATTAAGAGATAAATGTATGCATTCAAGGAGATAGCACCTTCCCTTCCCACATTGGAAGCCCAGACGTGTGTCTTTAATTTAAGATGGTTTTTTTTTTAATCCTCATCTTATTATCATTGTGGGGTCTATCTTCTAGGTATGCCATCCTCATTTTCTGTTTAGTATTCATGTGTGAGATCTGTGAATTACTGCATTTTGCACCCATGTTAACATCTTTCAAAGCCTCTTTTTAGTTTGTAAAATAGAGACAGAGTGGTAAGTACCTCACGGCGTGGCTGTGTGCAGTCCTCGTCTCTCAGGCATTGGGTGGTGGAAGTAGGGGTTAAAGGATTGGGGCTGAGTAGCATTTAAGTGATTTTCATGGATGGAAGTGGGATGGGACTGCCGACAAGTGAGCAGGTGAGGCATGGACCCCAAGATGTCCTAGGTCCTGCATTTATCAGAAACTGTGGATCTACTGCTCTCCCAGTGATGGTCCATAGAGTTAAGAAGACAAAACTGGATTTGTTAGCTTTTCTACTCAGAGTTTAAGGAGAAGCTCGGTGTAAAGGAATATGTCTGGATGTTAGAACCTTAAGTTTGATTTCTTAGGATTTCCATTTTAAAAGTTGGAGACTTGACTTATCCCCTCTGCACCTCATTGATAAAATATGTATAATCAGCCAGTTGCAACTCTAGAAACCAGCTGAACTGAAGTGGGACCCTGGGGGGGGGGGCTCTTACTGTGCTGGACATTCACCCTTCAGTTACTGGATCACAGAGAGGAGACACGTCAGGGATCCCAGGGGCAGACCTAGGTGGGGAAGGGTGCAGGGAAGGGGGGCATGGGAGTATTGGAGGGCTTGGAACAGTTGCTAATTTGACAATCAGCCGGTGCAGTTAGTGCTGCCATATCTTTGTAGACCAGCTAAGTATCAGTCTTAGATACTATAACACTTCCCTTGGAGAGCTGCAGTAAGGAATCATACTAACAGCGCTGACAGCATTGCTATCCATTCTAACTGACCCCAGGTAGGAGCCGACAAGGTGCCAGGCACTGTGCTAAGTGCTTTACATGCATGATCACTTTCAAAGGCTTAGAGCAACCCTAGGAGGCAGATGTTGTTGTTATAAGACTTATTCTCGAGGAAATCAAGGATCAGAGAGGATTGGTAACTTGCCCAAAGTGGCAGAGCTTGCCCAAAGGAATGCTATGTCCAGAAGGTGCCAGACGCATGCAAGTGGTCAGTAAATGCCTATTCGTTTCTATCTATAAAAGATAGAAAGCTAGAAGCCGTGGTTCCTTTGAGAACAGGCAAGGCCAGCTGTGCCCAGCCCTCTGGACAGCACACGTGGTGCTTTGCTTTACAGAAGACGGACTATAAAAATTCACTCCACAGGGCAGGGAGTAGGCCTGGCTGGGAGACAGGAAGTCAGATGACAATCTTACAATGGCAGGAAGGCCTGAGAGGAATTCAAATAGGAAAGAAAGAACTCGTTCAGAGCCCATTGGCAACTGTGTGCTTCCTGCAAAGATTAGAAGTATTACAATTAAATCGTGACAATTGTAGGCGAGAAAGAGAGGGACTACAGGACGTTTCAGTTAATTTGATGAGTATTTACTGGGTAATGCCATGCACGAGGCACTGGTAAGAACAAGAATAGAATATTACCACTGCCTCATAGAGCCACTATACAATGGGACGGATGGTACCGATCAGAACTCAGCGGAGACGTAGAGCATCACTCAGCTGCCAGAGAAATCTGAAAACAGACCACACCATTCCTACCCTACTTCAAACCCTCCATGGCACTGGCAATTAAAATCCAGACTCTTTCATGGACTCCTCATTCAGTCTGGCTCCAGCCTACGTCCCACCTTTCTTAGCCAGCTACACTTTAGACACATTGGCCCTTTTCTTTTTCTGGAAAGTGCTGCCCTTTCCCCCTGGGTGGAGCCTTTGTGTGTGCCTTCTACCTGCTTTCTTGGTCCCCAGGCTCTGTGCCTTACCTGGCACCCCTGTTCCAGTTACTTTCTATCCCACCCCTCTTTATTTCCTTTATATATATATATGTGTGTATTTTAATTTTTTAAAATTTCAGATTGATATGAGGCTACAAATGTTTAGGTCACACTGTTTTCATTTCTAAGGTAAAGTACAAGTTGTAGTTGAGCCCTTCACCCAGGGGGCGTGCTGAACACCCTCACACTGTGCACATAGGTGAGAACTTGCCAATCACCCTCTCTCTCCTTCCCTCTTTTCTCCTTCCTTTCCCCCTCCCCCCAGCTAGACTTCTAGCATTTATACTAATCTGTCTTTACACTTATTGGTATATTTATTCCCACTGTTACAACACACACTCCGTTAGGGCATTTATACCCCATTTTCTTCTCTGCCATATTCCCAGCACCTAAATTGATGCTCAGCACATAATTGGCACTCAGCATGAATTTGTTGAGTAAAATAAGTAAGACAGAGAGCTATCAGAGTGCAGAGGGCAGGATAGTAATTTCTGGCTTTGACAGAAGCTAGAAGAGTTCCAAGTGAAGTGTCCATCTTAGAGGGAGAATGTGATACAGAGAAAGGAAGCTAATTAAGCGTATGGTGTGTACTAGCAACTTTGCATGTAGTTAATTACACCCACTTTACCCAAATTGAAGATCAGAAATATGTTACTCATCCAGGTGCTCAGTAAATAAGTGCTCCAACCAGTGTCCAAACACAGATTCTTCTGGGGCCAGTGTTATGATTCCATCATTAGCTGTGCCATATCCCAGAGAAGAGTTAGGTAAACTTGACTGAGATCAAGTATGTGTGAATCAAGTATTGGAAGAAAGGTGGCGGGGGGGGGCGGGGAACCTCAAACCAGGGTGGTGCCTGTGGCTCAAATGAATAAGGCGCTGGCCCCATATACTAGAGGTGGTGGGTTCAAACCTGACCCCGGCCAAAAACTGCAAAAAGAAAAAAAAAACCCTCAAACCAAATAGGAAAGACAGACTTTGAAAGAAGAGAGCTCTTTCCTGGTTCTCCAATATTTTTAGGAATTATAATTCCTAGACTTTAAGCTAGAGTGGAGGTATGATCTAAAATGACTTAAAAATGCAGAGCAAAAAAATCACTTTCCATTTTTTAAAGATATGCTCATTCAACCAACACAGGCTGAGCGTTACTGTGTTTGAGACACTGGGCTGGGCTTAGAGATTCAAAATTGAGGAAGATTCTCTCATTCCCTTGGTGGGGCTTTGGTGAAATAAAGGAGACAAAAAGATCAAACAAAGTAGGGGTGATGGCACAGTGCAATGACGGAGTCTGCTAGGTGCTAAGACCCAGGGAGGGAGGTTTCCTAGAGGTCAAGCCTGGGTGCTGGAGTCAGGACAATGAGGATGGAGCAGGTAGGTATGTCTGGAGAACGAGTACCTCCTGGTAGGCAGGAAGCTAAGGTGGTTACGGGAGCCAGATCACAAAGGGCCTTGTATGATTGGAGATGTTTACTTTATCTAGAAAGCCAAGGGAAGCCTTGCACAGCTATTAAACCAAAGAGACCGTTCAGAGTTGCATTTTAGAAAGTAGGTTCTATGGCAGCATAAGAAATGGATTCAAGGGGGCCATCCTGAAACAGGATGAAAGATTGCATTACTGCCGGGTGTGGTGGCTCATGCCTATAATCCTACTCTGGGAGGCTGAGGTGGATGGATCCCTTGAGCTGACTTTTGTGAACCAGTGTGAAGAAGGAAAACAAACCTGAGTGTAAATGGTTGAGAATGAGAGAAAAGGGACAAAAGACGGGGGGGTGGGGGTGGGGGGCGGAAGCAGTTGAGGCTACAGGCCCCACCAAAATATAAAATCAACTTTATCTTACTGTATCTCAGCAGGGTTGTTTACAAAGAAGTAGCATAGACCAAGAACATATTTTTGCTCTTATAATATGATTGGAAAGCCTAAATAACTTTATCAAGAACAATTCATGCTGTTGATGGTTTCTACTGCATAACATTGTTAACATGTTAAAGATAAGAAACAAAAGGGAGAGGTCACATAGTTTTCTGCATGGTTTCTAAAGATAAACCAGGTAAAGAAAGAGATACATGACTTCTGGAAAAATATCTATGAAGGAGAAAAACATGTTGACTCAGCAGGAGGAAAGCAATTAGAGGTTATTCCCTGAATGTCTTCCAGGCCATGGGGGCCCTGCCGCCTCACAGCCTGCTCTCTACAGCTCACAAGTTCAAGACCAACCTGAGTAAGAGCAAGGCCCTGTCTCTAAAAATAGCCAGCACTGTAGCAGGACCCATAGTCCCAGCTACCATGTTTTCCCCAAAATAAGACTCTATCTTATATTTGTTTTTTCTCAAAAAGACACACTAGGGCTTATTTTCAGGGGATGTCTTATTTTTATTAAGTATAATACAACAATCTACATTTATTCAAATACAGTTAAGTCATCTTCTTCTGGAACCTGACAGGAGGAGCTGACCTTATTGGTGGGGCTGGTGCTAGTGATGCATGAACTCCTTTCCCCTAGCCATTCGCACATGCTCAATAGGATGCCTGCGACCATGGTTACCACCCGGCAACTGTGCAAGTGCGAACGGCTCGGAGAAAGGAGCTGTGGCAGATAAAAGGTATTCCAGTCTTCCTTACTGCCATGTGGAAATGCATGGCATCACTAGGTCTTATTATCAGGGTAGGGCTTATATTTAACAAATGCATAGAAATCCTGCTAGGGCTTATTTTGGGGGGAGGTCTTATTTTCAGGAAAACACGGTACTTGGGAGGCTGAGGCAAAAGGATCAGAGCTCAAGAGTTGGAGGTCGCTGTGAGCTAAGATGTCATGGCACTCTACCCAGGGTGACAGTGAGACGCTGTCTCCTTAAAAAAAAAAAAAAAAGATTTCATTATCCAGCAACAATAATGAGAAGGGAGTCTAAGGTAATGCTACTGGAAATCAAAAAGACATGACAGACAAGAAAAAATTAAGAGAGAGGCATTAATGAAGGTAAGGGAGAAATGCTTTAGGTCCCTGGCCTCGGAATGGGAGAGGGTGAGCAGTGTGGAGTCGGTAAGGGTTCCACAGCAGTCAGTTGAAGAGATGTGGTCATCTCACTTTGGCTTATAGCGTCCAAGTGTGTATATGCAATAAGAAACTGAATGCATGTGTCTGTAATTCAGAGGAGAAATCTAAAATGGACAATCCACTAGAAAAGATAAGCTACCACCAGGATAAGATTTTAGTTTCTTTTATGCACTGGAGTATTCCAGGAGCATAGAAAAGTACCTGGCATCCAGCAGATAATAAAGATTTGTTAGATGATTACACAGATATTGTCACTGGAGTACATGTGATAGCTGAATTCACAGATTTGGATAAGGCTATACAAGAGAAACTAAGGCCCAGAAAACACACCCTTATACTGAGAGGGTCACTGGCTATAATTGGTATTTAGTAATGATGATAATGATAATGATGTCAAGAGTCTATCACCCAGATTTTACTTATCAAAAAGTAGAGCTAGAGAGGTAAAAAATAATTTTCATAAGAGGCCTCTGAAAGAGGATTTTAACTTTTCATTAGCCAGTGAACCTAGAAGCGGTGTGATTAGTTTGTGGATGTTGTGTGAGCGACATTGATTATGTTTAGTATGGAATTATGCTGCAAATGAAATGTGTACAGCAAAACGACTTGGATGTGCTCAGTATAGAATAGAAGCCTTTTTGAATGGTGACCCATCCTAAGTCATTTATTTTCAACTTATAAAGGGATGTTCACATCTCTGATTCTTATAACATTAATAAAAAGATTTCTTCCTGCTGTGCCGAAGAAAATTCTTGTTTCCCAGTTCTAGTCATTACCGTAAGATCTTGTTCAATTCTCAGTTGGCTTTCTGGAATAATAATGTCCACATTGTTAGGACTGATACATTTTACTCAGAAACTCTGGCTTTCTTCCAGAGAGTAACAGATGCCATCAAAATGTAAGTTGTGGGAATGAGAACTATATACCGTAAAGCCACATGACTTCTATCTAATGGTTTTTAATAGACGAGCATAGCCTGTGCCATATTATGAGTAATTAGTTAAGATGGCAATTAAGCTGAAATACTACTCTTTTTTTAGATAAGGTTTTCAGGCAACCTAATTTCCATAGGATTTTGGACCAATTTTTATCTAAGGGAATTCCTGAAAAATAATGGCTGAATTTTACAAAAGCAATTCAGCACTTGTGCTGTAGAAATTAGTCATTTAATATCATTTTAGAAGACTCTCGTACCTTTACAAGACTTACAGATTGAGACATGTTGAAATAACAGCCTCTGAGGTGAGTTACCCGAGCTCTCTTGAGTCTGTTTCCTCTTCTGTAAGTGGAGATAGTAGTCCTCATATCTGGGATTCCCATGTGGATTCAACAGAGCCACCTGTGTCCGAGTCCCTACCATGGTGTCTGGCTCGTGGGTATTGCTCAACAAGTGTTGGATCATTTCACATCTGCTGCAAAGAGCTGGCTAATTAAAAATAATATGGTGAAATTTAAATACTACTTTGCAGATTCAAAGCATTCCTAAGCCATTGAACGTTCAAACACTTCACTGATTCTGCACAGTGAGTATTTCTCGGTCAGGCAGTGGTCAACTTTCCTTTGTTCGGTACACATTTACAGCCTCCAAGGTCTGAGGCACTGTAATGTCCCCTGGAGAGGGAGGCAAAGGAGATCAAGACAGGCTGGCCTGTCACAGAACTTCCTGTTTAGAGCAGAAGGCAAATCCTAAAGATGTCACCACAGTTTGTACAAAGTCAACAGGTGAGTATCACCCCGGCGGGGGGAGGGGGGTGGGCGGGGGAGGCGGGATAAGTGGCCTTCCTCTAGTGTCTGACCCCAACTCAGATCCATTTGGCATGTGTTTCCTCCTTAAACCAAAAGTGTGGAGCTCATTTAAACACTTGAATTGCTGGAACCATTGTACCCATTTGAGTTTAGAAAGTGATTTGAGGACAGATCTTACCGCAAGGAGGTGTGGTGTAGTACCATCTGGAGCATCCCAGAGAGGACGTGGGGACAGACATACTGTGAAATGGAATGGTGGGAGCTAATTCTGAGTGAGAACCCAAATTATGTAAGAGGAAATTTTATCCAGTTTACTTGCACCTTCACCTTGGGAGGTAACAGGCAAACTTCACCTGCTCCTGGGCTGTGTCACGGGAGCAAAAAAAGAGATTTAATTCATAGTCCAAAGAATACATTTTAGGCTCCTTCAGATGAAGAACTTGCAGCATTTTTCAGTCATGTAATCACCGTTTTCATTTTTTCAACATTTGAAATAGTTCCAGTGTAAAGGACACATTTTTGCTTTAGAAATAATGCCCTGATTCTCGAAGCTTCCTTCTGCACTGGCATTCTCCTGTCATTATTAACTCCCAGGAGGTTTCACAGTGTTCTGTTGTTCTGGGAGGTTATTGATGAGCATTCCCAACCCAATTGACATAAGAAACACCAGTTTACCAGAATCTGAAATTCAAAAATAACCCAATTCAGAAGTGGTTTCTTTGCAAAGGTAAGTATAACTTTTCAAAGAGATGATATTACCCAGGGTTTTCCTTTGGCTACCCTGGTGACTGGCTGTGATACAAAGGCCCTGCTCTACAAGGTAGGACTGTGACTTTGAGAAGAGACTGGATTTCCATGGATGTGAGTTTCTCATTCACAGTGAGAATCCAGGTGATTTCCAGAGTCTCCTCTGTCCCAGTTCTAAAATTCTGATAACCCTAATATTTAAAATATTTCTTGTCACCAAGTTTTGGTTATGTAAATGCTGGCTTTGTTTTACAAACCAGAAGCACTTGGGGCAGGAATGTTGGAGTGGCTGAAATTGGACTGTTTCCATTTTATTCCCTAGGAGGTCATTTGTGGACCAGCTCCCCAGCTGGAGTCGGGCTGTTAAATCCTGATGGTCTGTGGTCCACACGATTACACCTCTGTGCTGCGACCTTTTCAGTAGGACAACACTGATTAAGGACAGACGGTGAATTCTCCTTTAAGACCTGGAGCCAAACCCCCTGAGAGAAAATTAAACTGTGATTCTGGCAGGGGTGGGAGTGGGGGTGGGAAATTTCCACTGTCTCAGGCTGCACCTGTGCTGCAAGGGCCTGTGAGAATTTCTGTTTCCCGAGCTGAGGGCCCCATACCACTTGGAAGCACCAAATCCAGTCTGAAAATGTCATTGTAGAAGTCAGAGACACAGTGCCAACAGATATGTAACAAGATAACTCTCTGTCTTGGGGTGATCACATTTATTCTTACTTGAGAGTATCATGATTGCCTCACTTTATTTACTAACATGTAAATCATGGTGTTCAAGAACCAAGAATGAAATCTGGACTATTAAAAGGGAGTCAGGGGAAGGGGTGGTGTGTGTGTGTGTGTGTGTGTGTGTGTGTGTGTGTGTGTAAGAAACCCAGGTGACGTAGTGCTTTAGACATGGGCTATGTTGTGTTCAGGTGATGGGTTTGCTAGTAGCCCTGACTTCACCACTATGCAAATCATCTGTTTACAAATCCACCTGTACCCCCTAAATCTATTGAAATTTTAAAAATAAATAGTCTTTTGCTCTCACAGACATAAAAAGAAAGAAAAGAAATATAAGAGCATTTGGCCTAGTTACCTAACTTCCCTTTGCTTCCTTTTATGAAAAACCAAGGGTGTTGAATTAAATCTATCAAAAGACCCTTTAATATCTTATATTCTGTGGTTTTGTGATGAAAACATGTCCAAACAGATTTAGAGCCAGAGATTGACAGGGGAATCATATACCAAGCTTAAAGAAAAGCAGCGGGCTCTCCCCCTTTTTATAAAGTTCTGCTCATTTAGATGGCCACCCAATAGTCCTGCAGTGTCAGCTAAACTATTACAGGATGTAGTCCCCCCAAAGCACAGTTCACATTGTTATGATTCGGTTGCCATCTCTAGTCGGCACAAGGAAATGGCAAAGAAAATAGAGTTGAAGGTGGAGTCCAATTTAGGTCAGTGATCCCTTTTCTTTCTTATTCTTTCTCTAAAAAAGTACTACCTAAGAAGGAAGAGAAATTTGTCTATGTCCTTTGTGAGAGGTAGAACACTGCCCTAAAGAACCAGACATAAGGCTCGGCGCCTGTGGCTCAAGTGGCTAAGGCACCAGCCACATAAACCCAAGGCGGCGGGTTCGAATCCAGCCTGGGCCCACCAAACAACAATGACGGCTGCAACCAAAAAATAGCCGGGCGTTGTGGCGGGCGCCTGTGGTCCCAGCTACTTGGGAGGCGGAGGCAGGAGACTCGCTTGAGCCCAGGAGTTGGAGGTTGCTGTGAGCTATGATGCTACAGCACTCTACCCAGGGGGATAGCTTGAGGCTCTGTCTCAAAAAAAAAAAAAAGAACCAGACATAAATAGTGATGGGAACACGGGCTAACACACGTGAATACAATTTCTCCATCTGGCAACATGCAAAGTATTTGATCTCTTCAAATCCCAGGAACATGTAAGTCTTCTCAGATTGTATAATTTATTCCTACTTCTTTTTTTTTTTTTTTTTTTTACAAACATGGGGTACAGTGTAATGTTTTCACACACATTCTGAAATACTTTCATCGAGGTGGTTCACATAAATTTCATGTCATTTGCATAGTTGTTGTGTCAAAACATTTACATTCTAGTT
>CAUYTI010151296.1:0-19077 GCA_963575145.1 Galago senegalensis
TTGTGGCGGGCGCCTGTGGTCCCAGCTACTTGGGAGGCTGAGGCAGGAGACTCGCTTGAGCCCAGGAGTTGGAGGTTGCTGTGAGCGTGATGCCATGGCACTCTACCCAGGGGGACAGCTTGAGGATCTGTCTCAAAAAAAAAAAAAAAAAAAAAACTGAGAGGCTTTATCACCAACGGAGCCACACTATAGAACAGGGGGCCTCAGACTTTTTAAACAGGGGGCCAGTTCACTGTCCCTCAGACCGTTGGAGGGCCGGACCCCGGGCCCTGGGCTGAGTCGGCTGCAAAGCAGGACAGGCCGCGGTGGCAAAAACACCCCGCAGACCGGATAAACATCCTAGACAGGCCGCATGTGGCCTGCGGACCGTGGTTTGAGGATGCCTGCTATAGAAAATACCAGAGACATTTCTCTGGACAGAAGGAAAATTGCACTGGATGGAAGCAAAGAACTGCAAGGCGAGGACAGTCAGAAAGGGCAGCCGCGCAGGTGCACGGGAACTGACTTTCAAAAACGAGGCCTCCGGGCTCCGAGAGCACATGTACAAGAAAAACAGATGACGGCAAACACGCAGAGGTGTGATGAGGGAAGGAGGCCCGGGGGCTGTACCATCCTTGCACTGTCCAGAGGGTGTTGAAAGTACCACATGAAGGTGGATAACAATAGGTGAGGGGTGCACACTGTGACCTCAAGTGTAGCCATTATCAAAAGGATTTATAACTAAAACTCTAAGGGCAGGAAAGACATTTAAAGCTGATATGCCAAGAAATGTAGGTATATGCCTATTATTGAGGGTGATGGAGGTAACTTGGAAACAATTAAAAAGAACTAAAAAGAAAGAAAAGAGCTCAGCGTTGCAAAGTGAGACCAGGGCGGAAGAGACAGGGAGACTCCTGAATTTGTTCTTTTCTTTTAAATTAAAAGTATAAATGTCTTAACACAACAAATAAGTGAGGTGAAGGATATGTTAACCAGTTTGATGTAAGCATTCCAAATTGAACATCAGCACATTGTACCCCATAAATGCATTAATGTACACAGTTATGATTTAATAAAAGTTTTTTAAACATAGATAGGGTCTTGCTGAGTTGCCCAGCCTGGATTTAGACTCCTGGACTCGCAGTACCACCTTCTTTTAAATGAATCCTGCAGAGATTTGGGGACACATCAATTGATTTAAGTGATGAGCCTGAGGTTATTGACAGCAAGAGACTTGATGAGCTGTGAATGGTACCCATGCACGTATATGGTCCCTCTCTTCTGAACTCAAGTGGGTCCACCCATAATTCACAGTGAAGCAAGACAGATGTTCTAACTTTGATTATGACAATAGAGTTGGACTTTTAAGAATATCCTGTCTACCTAACAGTGGTGCCAATCTGCTGTCCTTTGACAATGGATTACGAGATACCAAGGGTAACATGTTCACTGAAAATCAAAGAGAATCCACTGTTACCACCACAGGTGAGGGGTGTGTCTCCTAAAGAGGTCACTCTGTTCGGAACATTCAATATTGCTTAGCCAAGAGCTTAAGCTTTTTAAGAACTTTGCCGAAGGAAGAACTTAAATGATTTTCTCTTATCGTCCGATGATGAGAATACAAATCATAGTCTGGGATGATCTAAAGGAATCTCCACTGTAAAGAGCTCCGTTTGTGCTTCTGTAAACTAAACACACTCTGCAGTCTGTGCCCCCCGCCCCATCCACAGAAGACCTGGGGCAGGACCGTGGGTGTAAATCAGGATAAGGGGGCAGTTTATCACCAGGTGAATGGCACCTCCCAGACTCTATTGCACCATCCATCACTAAAGTAAGTTGTTGCTCTAATGATATATTAGTGTAATAATCTGCACGGAACACACTGATGATGCATTACTCAAAAGATGGCCCTGCTTACAGAAGCGAGGCTCCTGGAAGCTCCTGGGTATCTTTGGAGGAGCTTGGAAGGTTTCCACTGAATCTAAAGTCAGCCAACAAGCACAGTACAATGGAAGCCACTTTCTTAGCAGCAGCAAGAAGCACCGGTTTTAAATTAAATCTCCTGTCATCTTTGTAATAAATCTGCAGCCCTATTTGACCTTGGTGTCTTGGCTAATTCTAATTTGCAGGTACCATCTTGGTTGCCAGTAAGTTTCTGAATCAGAAGATAGCCAAGCTCTCTTCTGCATGTCACTTTCTTAGCTAGGTGGTGGTGTGAATACCTGAGAGATTTCCAATTAGTTTGGAATAATTGGCGCCACCTATAATGGTAATTTTATTGAGCACATACTTGGCCTTCTCAGATTGGTGATTCATGGCATCTTCTGCTCTATAAAAATAAATTTCTTTTCCTCTCTGTCTTTTCTCAAAAAGTTTCATGTTATTAAAAACAGAAGATTACTTGTCAAATGTTTTATTTGCCACATGCCTGGGGCCATCCATCATCTTCTTTGGTCTATGTGTGTGCACATTGGTAGCTGATCTCCACTTATCCTGAATTCCACTTGGTAAAGAATAGTAGAAGCTTTATAATAAATGAAAAAGTCCACCCTACTGTGGTCGTAATCACTTTAGTGGCTGAGATGAGCTCACCAGGCTGCCCTTTCGATGGTGGGGACATTCTCCTGTGTGGACTCGTAAATTGGGCTACAACTGCTGAGTAGAAGGCACAGCACAGGGGACAAGCCGCACATCGTCCAATGGTCTCAGAATGAGTCCATGGCGAGGCTGGGCTGCACCATCTCTCTCCACCCAAGCCCCAGCCTCTTCCTCCAAGGGCCCCTGGATGGCGCTTGTGCTGTGTGCTGGATTCTAAGGAAATAGTCCAGGCCCACCCACCTAATGGGTCACACTTCAGACTGGTAATGACAGACAGCATTCTAAAGGATATGAACCCTTGGAGATGCCCTTTTGTGCTTCAGTGTGGCTGCAAGAGTCAGTGTCCTAAAACATAACCATGGGGTCCGAGAGGCCGTGTTCTGTGGAGTATCAGGACCTTTGAGTCATTCCTGTTTGGCCTCCTTTTACTCTGCAGCTGCAGCTTCTGCTCCATTTTCTCAAAGCTCCCACCTGCCTTCACTTCAGTTCCTGCATGGCCATCCCTGATCCATGCTCCTTGTCACATCAAGTATCTGAATAAACCAGAGACTCCGAAAAGCAGGGAATAGAGACAGGAAGTCCTACCGCAGCCTTGATTCAGGACATCCCCAGCAACCTGCCGCAGAACACTGCAAGAAACCAGCCATCCAGGGAGCGTGGCAGTGGTGTTGATGGTGGTGGTGGTGGTGACACTGACAGTGACCAGGGAGCAGCAAAGGAACTGAGCCATGGCATTGTTTTGATAAAGGGAATTAAGTCATGCCTTCAACGATAAATTCATCTTGATGAAGTCAGATTTATCCCAGGAAATCTAGGATGGTTCTGTCAACTGAAGAGACATGAAGTTCACAAATTGGGCAGGAAGAGCTTCATTTCTCATGAAGAGTTGCTGCCTGAGGCCGGCCATCTTGCAGACTTGGAAGCGTGGTCTCGAACAGAAGCCGAGAGCAAGCACTTAGTCTTAGAGGGAGGGGTGAAGGGAACAGGAATTGCAGCTGAGAGGCGTAGGTCAGTGTGCACATTCAACAGGTTATAGGAGTAGCTAAAAATATTCACCCACGGGTGGTGTGCACATGCATTGGAGGCTAACATGTAGGCAACACCTGTCCCAAGTTCACCTTGGGGTAGAGACTGCACATTAAATATATTACAATTAGGCCCTACACATCGAAAGGTGGAGCAGAGGACATGAAGGCCTCTGTACACAGCTTCCCCAGACTGGCCAAAACCACTGCTAGGTCCATAGTCTCTCACCAGGAAAGAATGCTGACGGGTTATTGTGTTGAAGCTGCAGAAGGGAGGGGTAGCGTGAGGTGGTTGGTTGAAATCAGCAGTGCACAAGTCTCTCAACAGCGTGGGTTTCTGATTCAACCTCAGAGAAGAAAGGCTAAGGGCAGCTAGTGATGGTAGGACACCCATTCCATCACGTCTGGTAACTGAGTTTTTAAGGTTTCTCTGAGGTTCCTTGGCCAAGAGGATGCCTGTTTAGGCAATTAGAGGGGTAGAATTTTATGTTGATTTCTCAGCTCAAAGGACAGAACACAAATAGATTTCAAAACCCAACAGGAAAAGATTCTCTTGTATAATGCTAGTTTGTGGTGGGATAAACTGATACGGTCCTTTTGGAAATGAATTTGACAGGACACATTAGGAGGCATTAAATATGCATGGGCTTGTCCTACTGATCTCACTTCTGAGAATCTCTCCTAAGGGGCACATCGAAGACAGACACTGTGCTCCCCACTCTCACTTGTTCCTCTGCTTGGTGCTGTTATCCATAGTGGCAGTGTCATTGTCCCTCCAAAGCTGCCAGCTCTGGAATGGACACCTCCAGCATTGCCTTGAGGGTCTGTTCCAAACTTACAGCTGACTGAGAACCTTCCATATGGATATTTTTTTTTCCACAAAATTAGCATTTCCAAACCAACACTCCAGTAACCATGCCTCCTTGTATTGGCCAAGCCCGGACCTGGGAGCCTGTTCACCACCTCTTCTCCAGCATCCTTAGTCTGTCAGCAACAAGACCTCTTTGTCCCACTGTCTTGCCTTGCCCAGGCCCTTCCTCCCCTGCCTGGGGCTCAGGATCACTCATGGGCCCCCCAGCCTCCATCCCGCCCATGCTAATCGGGTGTCCACATGCATTTCCCTGAAGCAAGAGCTGGACTACTTCCCTCTTCTACCCTAAACACTTGTCCCCTCCCCTCTCCTCTCTTCATGTCATTTATGTACAAACATCAAGATTCCTTCATATGGTCTCAAATTGCCTTTCTCAAACACCTTTCTTATTACACCCTTCCTATATTCCTCTGCCAGGGATGCCTCAAACTGGGTTGCTTAAATGATAGTCATTTATTGTCTCACAGTTCTGGAGGCCAGAAGTTCAAGAGCAAGATTCCAGTAAAATCAGTCCCTTCTGAGGGAAGGATCTCCCTTGGGCTTGTAGATGGCCATCTTCCTGTCACCATGGCTATCTTCATACCCTCATGGCCATCTTCATGTCCCCACGGCATTCTTCATGTCCCCATGGCATTCTTTGTGTCCCCATTTTTCATGCCTCCACGGCATTCTTCATGTCCCCATGGTATTCTTCCTGTGTGTTGATCTGTGTACACATCTCTCCTTTCATAAGGACCTGGTCATACTGGATTAGGGGCCCTCCCTACTCTGGTATGATGTTATCTTAACTAATTATATCTGCAATGACCCTGTTTCCAAATGCAGTCGCATTCTGAGGTACTAAGGGTTAGGAGTTTCAGGAGAAAACAATTCAACCTAGTGCACCTTCTTAAACAGTTTTTATTTTAAAGCTCCATGGAATGTAACACCATCATGAGCAGACTATAAACTTTCTTGCCTTAAGACATTTTCTCATTTTATTCCATCAGCTGAAATCCCACTCAGCATGTCAAGTCTCTGTGTAAATATCTCTTCCTCTGTTGATGACTATTCAAGGTGAGATACAGGACCACTTAATTGGAAGAATATTAGAGTTTTTTTTCATCATATGGTGTCTACTTTGCACAAATGAGAACTCAGCAAAATCTTACCCAAGGCCAATGTTAGACAAGTGTTCACAAAGATTTTGTGAGCTAGAATGTTAAAATATCTCTTCTAGCTTCCTCCAAATTCTGTATTTGCCTCTCCTTCACCTTGGCAGTCCCCATATGATAAAGGAGGAAAAGCTTTCAGACAGAGACTATCTAGTGGTCTTATCTTAGTCTGTGAAAGGTCAGTGCATATAACAGCAACACAGCAACACCAAATTCTACAGAACACCTTGATGATCTCACATTATCCAAACCTGAGTGATACACACAATAAGGACTGAATGCAGTTGGAGGGAATTGGTACACATGGTGGTCTTCCAGAAACATCGTTTGGGATATCAGGGAGAACAAATGTTCATTAACGAACACTGACCTTCTGATGCCTTACTGCTGTGTAAGGAGGCAAAGAAGTCCAGACAGATAAACCGAAACTTTGTCTGCATTCGCCTCTGATTGGCTTCCAGTGTCATAAATGATTAATAATACCCCTCGATAGAGTCTTCCACTGTTGTCCTAATCAGAGAATTGTCATTTCTGCTGTATTTCTTGAGAAATTATTTTGTTGCCCTTGTTGCATTTAGATTATTTCACACCTGTCTCCCAGGTGGACCCTAAGCACGCTCAAGGCAGGGACATAGCTGCTAATAACATTCATTCCACCTGCGCCAGGTAGTCTTGGCGCTGGGAGTGTGGTGGTTGATGAATGCAGCAAGTGGCCTTTAGCACCCATGCCTACCTCCTTCCAGGGCACCCTTCTTCACTGCAGAGGCCGGAAAGGTAGGACCTAGCATTTTGAAGAGTTCCTGGCAGCTAGGAATCATGGTACAAATTAGGTCCAGTCGTTTGGTGCATTTCCATGAAACTTCGAAAGCAGAGGGTAGGTGGGGGCCACCCTTGGTTCTGCTTTTTGGCCATTCCCATTGTTAGGCCAGGCAAAAAAACACAAATCTTAAGAAGTGGTATTGCAGTGGTTACCCCAGATTCCTGGGGTGTTCTCTTCCTAAAACCAGTAGTTCTTAACACTCTTCAGTTCTTCCTTGTTTAGTCATTAACCTTTACAACAAGCAAGTTTCAAGTCCCTGTATCAAACCTCTTTATGCTTAAAGTACCAAAGTGATTTGGGTTTGCATTGAAAGTTAACAGGTACAAATGGTAAAGAAGACTCTATTTAGACTTTTTGTTTTGTTTTGAGACAAAGTCTCACTATGTCACCCTAGGTAGAGTGCTGAGGTATCACAGCTCACAGCAACCTCAAACTCTTGGGTTTAAGCAATTCTCTTGCCTCAGCCTCCCAAGTACCTGGGACTACAGGCACCCACCATAATGCCTGGCTATTTTTTTGTTGTAGTTGTAATTGTTTAGCAAGCCCAGGCCAGGCTCAAACCTGCCAGCCTCAGTGTATGTGGCCGGCGCCCCAACCACTGAACTACAGGCACCACCTATTTTGACTTCTTGAACTTTATGGTCAGGTCTGAGAGGTAAATATGAGAAATTCCCAAATATTCATTAACAAGAGAGCATTTCGGGAATTACAGTATATTAACCCTAAGGAGATAACTTGTGAGATAACTTGCTGACATTAAAATTTAGGAAAGCAAAGAGACTGTATATAAGGCATATGTTTTTTGCTAAATATTGATCCAATAGGCATAATATTTATCCTGATTATACCTCTACAATGTAGTTTTTACACATGGGTAATTATTTGTAAACAGAAAATAAAATTTGTTTTTGACTTGTGGGAATATATGTGAAATTCTCATCCATTTAAAGTTTAATTTAAAGATGACATAAAATTGTTTAGTTGAAATACAATTGGAGAAATAAAGGGAAAGTATAACAGGTTCCCTAAGAAAGTCATGAAGAGGATCAAACAAAATGGAATGTAACCAAAGGCATCAGGCTGTAACTTAGCTTAGAAGTTACAGTAATAAAATGTTTCAGGTAATATTTTGCCTTTCATATATAAAATTGTGCCTCTGAATTACCAGTATGCATCCACCAAATCACCTTTTCAGTTTATTAATATAATCAGCAAATATCTGTTCCGGACACTGTTCTGCTGAGGGCATGGACCAGACAAAGCAAATCCATTGCCCTCACAGCTGGCCTTGCCTGCTGCCTCTCCCATCAGCTGGAGTTGCAGCCCACGTCTACCTGCCAGTTTTACACAGAGAAAGAAGCGAAGCCCCAAATGGTCAGGTATCTCCCAGTCACTCAGTTGATAGACAGCACCTGTGGAATTAAAGCCATGGCTGCCAATGTCCTCTCAGTCTTCCTGGAAAAGTCAGCAGAGGCTTGGCGCACACAAAAGGGCTGTCAGGCTACAGGTAGGGAGACTTTCCCAGGGGGAGGTTTGCAGAACATCATTTCAAGTTTTGAAGGTGGACTTTCCGGAATAGGGAGCAGCTAAAAAGGAAAAAGATAGAGAGAGGAACAGACATCAAGAGGGAAGGAAATCGTCTCGTGCATTAATAAAAACTAGATGGGACCAAGGTCTCATTTATAGTTTTTTTTCTTTTGTTTATTTTTGTCTGGAGGGTATAAAAAATAATTGCAAATCTGTACAATGTGCAAACATTTTATAATTTTAAGAAACCCTATGGCATTCTGTTGTTTGAGAGTCATTTAAAAAGGACAGAATGTTCCTTCTCTCCTTGGAAGCAGGCTGGCATACTCTGTTCTCAACAGAATGTACAGTGATCTGCCATTATCTGGCACCCCTGGGGATTGGTAGATTCTGGATAAATGTCCTTTATGGTTGCCGGAGAGTTGCTTTGAAAAATGGGCCTAACTAATTCCATACCCCCTACTATACCGTACCATGTCATAAACTCAGTATTGACTGGATATTAATATTGAACTGCACTAATTAAAAGCAAATTAAGACAAATAAAAATAAACTTCACTAACTGTAATGCAGTTTTACTACATTATAAAGCAGATCTGTAAATGCAGTGTACAATTTTAGTTAAATGGCAGTCAATATACTTTTCAATTTTACTACCATATTTTTTGTAACTTCAAGCAACACACATAACATTTAAAATGGTTACAGGGAACACATGGGAGCCAGGTGAGTGGTGCGTGAAGCCTCAGCTTACTGACAGAACAGGGCGCCAAGTCTAAACTCTGGTATTTTTTGGCCAGAATGCAGCTGCTTGCTTAAGTTCCAGATATAGGGAATTTCCAATAGACCCATGGAAGTACAGCATCCAAGGGAGGCATCTGGTCAGCCTCACTGTGGCTCCTTTTGCACCCCTGCTCCACGTTCAGCATGGGGGATCTAATTCATCCCTTGTCTGTCACCATGAATGAATGGAAACATCTCTGGCTAAGCAATGCCAGAACCACAGGGACACTGTTTAGAGGCCTGTGGTCCAGCTCAGACTGGCTCCGCTTAAGAGAGAACAGGAGAACAAGGCTTCTGCCAGCCCCAAGAGTGCGACTCCTATCTCAAGATTCCACCCAAGGCTAGGGAGATGAAGACCTCTGTGCCTAAGGAGCCTGTCCACACACAGGCCGGCAGCTTGGAGCAGACAGGGTTTCTGGATCGCGAGTCCCGTCCATTCTCATAACTAGAATGAGGGTCCCAAGCTGACTTAGCCTACACATGTGTTGTGTTTGACCTTCCCGCTGGGGACCAAATTTAAAGTTCAAGACACAGTTGACCCTTGAACATCATGGGAAATACTGACCCCCTACACAGCCAAAACTTGGTGTATTACTTTGACTCCCCCAAAACTTACCTTGTAAGAGCCTCCTGTTGGCCTTTGGCCTTACAGCTAACATAAACAGCCCATTAACATGTTGTGTAAGCTTGAGTTGTTCTTCTGTGTTCTTACAGTAAAGTAAGCTGGAGAAGAGAAAATGTTATTAATAAAATCTAAGAAAGAGAAACTAGGTTCCCTGTGCACGGAGCGGAAGTGGGTCATCACCTTCACATTGACCAGCTTGGCCTATCGGGGGACAGGATGGGAAGAAACCCTGAGTATAAGTGCACCCGTGCAGTTCAAGTTCAACTGTGATCACTGACATCTTAAAAGCAAGGATTTCACACAAGCAGGATTTTTTTTTTCTGGCTTTTTATTTTTTTGAAAAGTAGGAAGAATTAACACCGTGGACCCACCATCCTAAGAAGCCATGACTGACAGAGCTGAGTGATTCCTGTTCCCTTCAAATATGGCAGGAGCACTCTGGTTTGCCAAACCCTCACCACTCCCGGTCACCTCCCCAGCATAGTGAGGACAAGCTGCCTTCTGACCCAACTCACTCCTCTTTCTGTACCAGATTCTGTTTGACAATTGAGTTTGCAATCCCTATCACTACGCCTTCAGAATTCTTTGCCACAACTAGTCACCAACCACTTGTTAAGAGGTTTAAGCCTTTATTTATGCAGTGTTGAAAAGACTAGTATATGGTTGAAAAGGCTAACATGTCAGGTAGCCATCAAGTTACTTCCCCCCAGGAGTTTGACTCCCTCCCCTGTGAGTTGGGGCAGGAACTGTAGATGTTCTCTGAAGCCCTTCTGGTTCCAAAAGGAAGTGAATCCACCTCACTGTTCCCCTTGTTCCTGTACATCAGCTCTGCTAAAATTCAAATGCCTTAAATCTGATTTTTTCCCCATTCTACATTAGGCATTTGTTGAAATCTTTTAATTCCTTGAAAGCTGGCCCACATTGTCAGTGACAGAACACTGGAGACAGCCAGGAACCCTCTCCCAACCTCATCCCTGTCGCCTAGGCCAGAAGCTGCCAGACTCACAGAACGTTCCTCTGGTCTGTCAAGAAGCTCTTCTGCAGAGTGGCAGGTCTTTCAAAGAGGCCAGGGATTCAGTGGACCTGAAAATTAAGCTTCCTTCTCTCCCTTGGAATTCATTTGCTGCAGTCGGATGAGATAGGAGAAATGGAGTCTGAAATCCCTGGCGCGTGAGTTCCCAAATCCAGCCCTCGGTCCTTCACTAAAGTGGCTGGCCTGACAACAGCGAGTAAATGCCACCTGAGACCTTGAGCCCATTCAAGGCACTGGGGGAGGCAGGCAGAAGGAAGAAGCCGCTGCTCTCGCAAAAATGATTTTGGAAGAGGCTCTAGTGAGAGGGAAGTTTCTGTGGACCAACGCAAATGTATTCTGCCTCACGTAAAAACATTTTTCTGGCAAGGGATGTCCTTGACTTTTCTCCCTTTGGAAAAAGCCCAAGAGCACAATGTATCCTGAGGCTTGATGCTGGTTATGCAGCATGTGGTAAAATACGAGTGAGAAGCTGTAATTCCAAACTGTGCGGCAGAAGAGATCAACTCTCCCAGGAATGAATTTATTTGGTCATTGCACAGCTCAAGTCTCTTTTAAATGACTCTGTAATGCATAGTCTGACAAAGAATTGAAAACAAAGGGGAAAATGGGTCACATTAAATGTGACATCAGATGAGGACGTATTTATGTTCAGCACTAAAAAAACCTAATGAGAAGAGTGGATATCTGCTTTGGAGTTTTAAATACATTTGGTTTGGATCTCAGAGTGCCGATCTCTATAATATAGAGTAAAAACAAATAAATAAACAGAAAAACAATTTATTTATCTGTACCCAAGAATCATTCTGACTAAGGGTAGGGGAGACAATTGTTTTTAAGTATAGAAAATAGAAAGTTTTAAAATATTGACTTCAACTCATGTAATACATTAGATCAACCTTTTTCCTGAAGTTTTTTTTTTTGTTGTTGTTGTTGGAAAGAGAAAAACCAATAAAATGTATAATCTACTTTGTGGCTTCCTCAAAAATAAAAAGGCTCGTGGCATAAATTTTATCCACCAAAGTTATCAGTAACATTTGGACTAAAAGTGATTTATTCCCTTTTGCCTCTTTGGATCTGTTTGCTGTGACTCGTCTGTTATATATCTGCCTTAAACCAGCAGCTGGATCTTCAGGATAAGGGGTGCATGGTAGTTTCTGAAAAAAATCCTTCCAAAAGCAGTAAAAATCTATCCTGACATTTTAGTCACACCATAAAACGACCATCCCAGGATCTTTCTCCCTTAAAGGAAAATCAGACTGAACAGAGGCCATGAGCTAGGAGACACTGGATCGTAGACAGTCCCTCCCCTCTTGCCAAGTTTAATCCATTGCTACTTGATAAAAATGAGAATTACCTCTTAGCAGAAGAGTTCTGTGGTGAGTCAGTAGGAGGCCTGGGGGAGGGGGATGAGCACATTGGGCTAGATTTTCCTTAATGTCACTTAGAGCTCTGAGATTCTCACAATTTAAGAACAATTACTTGACCTTTCCTGATACTGAAATTAGTTTCTTGAACATTTCACTAATTGTATCATCACCGACGTTTCTGCTTCCATAATAAAGAAACTCTCCCATTTAGGAGGAATTTATAATATATTTGCCTTTCCCATTTCCTCTCTTTTAAGCAATGACCTGCATTAATTGAGATTTTCTCTTCTGCAGCAATGGATTATAAAATACAAACTCTAAGTGAAGATCTCCATCATTAATATTACATCACTTAACCACTTTGGAGGAGTAAAGCAGGTGAAAATGGGGCCTACAGGGAGGGTCTTGTTTGCAGAATCACATGAGGCAGCATGGGGGTCTCTGCTCCAGGAGAGCAGGTGTGTCCAGACTTTTCCACAGCCCACCTACAAACTGGGCCTAACAGAGGCCATGGATGAGGCCTTGCTTAGGCCTTCCTAAGATAATGCCTGGATTTCTTTTTAATGTATTTCTATAATGTCATGGAATAAAAGGCCCTATTTCAAGTCCAACAAATAAAATTGCCTTTGGGAGGGTGAGTTCTGAACTACACTTTCCCTGGCCAGCTCTACCACTGGCTTTCTGAGTGCCCTGGAGCAAACCATCTCACTGCATTCAGCTTGCTTCCTCACCTGTAAAATGGCCATAACAGCATCACTTTCATACCGTCAGGTTGCTGTAAAGATTAAATGAGGCATGGCACGGAAAATCTCAAGCATATGACAAGCACTCTCAGATTCGAGACAGTGGAACGATCACTATCCACCTTGTAGGGGCAAGGCCTTAGCAAGTGCCTGTAAAAAGCCTGTTGCCCTCTGTGAGGCTAAAAGAAAACCCATGGAGAGCTGGGAGCCTTGTCACTCTAATGTCAGCAGCACCTTGAGGACCTTTATATATAATGTCAGAGGCCTTTTAAGAGGGCTGTTTATTTGTCACATTTTGGTCTAATAATAACATTAATAATTATTCATGGTGGGTAAAGGTAATCAAGAAAGAAACTGATTGCTAACAATATCAGGAAGGACGCATCAAGGCCATGGAACCATAATGTCAGCCTGCACCGGAGAATCAGCACCAGAAACCCCTGAACGGACAAGAGCCTGGAGAACGTAGCTGAGTGTGTGCAGTCCCTGGGGAGAATGCGGCCTGGATATGGCTTCTGTCCACGTTCAAAATACCCTGCTGTGACGTTGAGAATTGGTCATGTCTTAAAACCTGGAAGTCCTGGGCAGGCAGGCCTCTTTTAGATTTTTCTAAGGGGTCTTCATCTGCATCATTCATTCATTCAATACTTACCAGGTCTCTAAACATACACTGAGTGTCAGAAATACAGTGAAAAACAACATACCAGGCCCTTGTTCTAGTAGGGAGTCTGCTTCAACCTCCTGAAGCAGACGTTAAGTTACACAAACAATAATCACACAAATACATGCGTAACTAAAAGTTGCCACAAATGTTGCCAAGTAAGAGGAATAGAGCTAGACTTTATGGGATTAGGGCAGAGGCACTGTCTTCTGAAGTGGGGGCTGCATAGACACCTGCTCTGAGGAGCGACTTTTAAACTGAGACCTGTAGGATGAGTAAGTGTGAGCAAGTAAATCCCAGGGGTCAAGGGGAAGAACATTCAGGCAGGTGGGTTTCATAGGTGGAGGGCCTGATGGAGTTTCCTTATAGAGCTGGGAGTTCATCAGCGCATCCGTGCTGGGGCAGGGAGCACGGGCAGCTGCCGACAGTGTCCCACTGGGGATCTGGAGCCAACCAGGTAGGGCCTTTTGCATGTAGCATAGATCTGTGGTTTTGTCTTAAGTGTAAACAGAAGCAACTTGAGTCTCAAGGAGGAGAATTGCAGTTTGAAAAGCTCCTGGTGCTTCAGGAAAGCTCAGTCAAGGGGCAGAAAGACAAGTTGGTGGAGGGTGAGAGAGTGGACAGTCAGGACACAAATCCAGGCAATAGAGGATGTGCAGCAGAGCTAGAAATAAATAGTTCTTAATTTTACAGTTCAGTCCAGCACCAACCCAGATCACTGGACCTGGAAAGTCTAAGGTCTAATTTGATAGAATTATCAAAACTTAGACGCTTAGAGGAAAGTCCCTGGGGAACCCAGACCTGTAAGTGTCTGGGGTGGTGGAGAGAGACCACTTGCCTGGCAAGCAGGTGGCCCAGAGGGAGACAGGATGAGAACCATTCTATGCATATTGGAAGAACTGAAAAGTTGAATCACTTGTTTTTTCCTGGACCAAACTGACACTGATAGGAATAAAAATAGAGTCCTGTCTCCATCCCCCAGCAATGCCAGGGCTCTGTACTGGCAGGTACCAATGGGGGGGCCCCTCCCAAACAGAGCTGGTGGTTGGAGAGTCTCAGCCCCAGCATCGCAAAGCAGAGAAAGCAGGGTGGGTGTGGCCGGGAGACTAGAGTTTCATACTGGCAGTGTCCCCAGGGATCATCTGGAAAATGTCACCCCAAATTCAAAATTCTAAATATTTCCCATTGTTTTGTGGAGATATATATGTGTATAATTCTATGTATATTTTCATATCAACAGATAATATTTATAGAACTTTACTTTTCCTTATTAGTCAATATGTCTGCTTCTGGGAGAGCATTAGGTATGGAAAGTACATAAAGGATTCTTACAACTCAATAAAAAGGCAAATAACTCAGTTTAAAAATTTGACAAAGAGGCTCGGCGCCTATAGCTCAACTGGCTAAAGTGCCAGCCACGTACACCTAAGGTGGCGGGTTCGAATCCCCAGCCTGGACCCGCCAAGCAACAATGACGGCTGCAACCAAAAAATAGCCAGGTGTTGTGGCGGGCGCCTGTGGTCCCAGCTACTTGGGAGGCGGAGACTCGCTCAAGCCCAGGAGTTGGAGGTTGCTGTGAGCTGCCACAGCACTCTACCCAGGGGGACGGCTTGAGGCTCTGTCTCAAAAATAAAATAAAATAAAATAAAATAAAATAAAATAAAATAAAATAAAAAAATTTGACAAAGAATCAGAGTAGACATTCTCCGAAGAAGTTATGCAAACAGCCACCAAGCACGTGAGCAGACACTCAGTACCAGACGTCATTAGGGAAACGTCCATTAAAACCACAGTGCGATGTCACTTCACTGCCCATGTTGACGGCTAGGGTCAAAAAGACAGAGGAGTAACAAGTGTCAGTGGGGATGCGGAAAAAATGGAACCCTCATACCCCAGGAATAGGAACATATAATGGTGTGGCCACGTTGGAAAACAGTCTGGAAGTTCTTCCAATGATTAAACAAAGAAGTTCCGTATGACCCAACACATCTACCCTTGGTATATATCCAGGACAAAGGGAAACACACATACACATTGTTCCCCAAACATGGGTGTTTATAGCAGTGCTATTCATTTCCAGTGATCTCTATTCCAACTTATAAGTTTAATTTTCCAAGTGATTTGATTTCCCCTCAACCTAAGGAATTTCCTTTAAGATTTCTTGTATTGCAGTTCTGATGGTGAAAAAATCTTTCAGTTTTCTTATATTAGAAAGGTTTTTATTGTTTTCCTCTTAGGAGAATATTTTTACTGTGTATAGAATTCTGGGTTGACAATTTATTCTTCTTTTGATGCTTTAAAAATATCACCCTGTTACCTTTTACCTCGATGGATATTTATGAAAAGTCAGCTGTCGTTGTTATTAAGGTTTTCCCAGGCAATGGGCAAGGCTTCTTTCTCCCATGTCGGCTGCTTACAAGGTTTTCTCTTTATCTTTGGTCTTCCGCAATCCCACTAGGATGTACTAAGATGCTATTTTTTCTTTAGATGTGTCCTTCTGATCATTTGCTGGTATTCTTGGATCTGTAGGTTTAAGATTTTGCCAATTGTAGAAAACTTTAGCACTTACTTCTTCAAACATTTTTATTTTCCTCTTTCCTCTCTCCTCCTTGAGATTTAAATTATGTATCTATTACATTGTCTGATGAGGTCCCCCAAATCACTGATGTCTGTTCATTCTTTTTAATCACCTGTTTTTTTCATCTTTTATTCTTTAGCTTGGATAATTTATCTTCATTTACCTTCAAGTTCAGTGCCTCTGTTGTCCCTCCACCTGTCTCCAATCTGCTGTTAAACTAGTCCATCAATTATATACTTCAGATACTGTGTTCAGTTCTAGAATTATCACTTTGCCCTTTTTTTTAACTTTTCATCTCTTCCCAAAGTGCCTCTCAGTTTACTCATCATGCTACATTTTCCTCTAAGTCATCAAATATATTTATATTAACTGCTCTAAGTTTTGTATATGCTAATTCCAACATCTGGGTCACTTGGGTGAGTCAGTTTCTATTGCCTTTCTTTTCTTGTGCCTATGGGTCATGTGTTTCTGTTTTGTTTTGTCTTGTGCCTGTCAAATTTTTGTAGTATGCTGGACAAGTGGATAATAATTGTAGAGACTCTGGATTCTGTTTTGCTTCTTTGAAGATTGTTCAATGCAGTAAACTCCAGACTCCACTTCCCTAGAGTGGGCAGAAGCTAAAATCTCCACTTATGGTTTTTCAGTCTCCCACCTGTTACCATCTGTCACGTCTCCTTCCCAGTGTATTTCAGGTGTTAGCCAAGAACTTGAGTGGAGCTCCTATTCAGAGTTTGGGTCGTCTCCCTCAGAAACTTCCTCCTTCTCAGGATATCCTTTTCCTTTGCTTTCCAGACACACTAAGCAAGCCTGAATCTGTGAACACACAAGGCAGTGAGTCTGTGGGTTCCCTCTTCATTTCTATTTACCCCACCGCACAAGGACTGGTGTCTTCCAGAAAAGCTTGCCGAAATGTAAACCTCACACAGTCTAATTCTTTAGATCAAGTATCATCCCCCTTCACTTTCTGCCTTCTTTAGGTCACATTCTAATATATTTAAATAGTTAAGAAATATTTTGTAACTAGTATTATGTAAATTGTAATTGTTACACAACCACACCTAGCTAGAACTGTTATATAGTCCGAAACAAGTTACTTTATCATTATCAAAAGCAGAGCTCTTGGCTCATAATTTTTTATATTTTAAAATATTAGAACATAGCCCTCTAAAAATTGTCATCTCAAGTTATATTGACCAATAGTAGCTGGGGCTCCAAGTTGCATGTTATAACTACCATTGGGTACTGACAAATTCTTAACAATTAGAGAGATGAGGAAAAGATTCATATAATGTAATGTCATGCCATTTTCCCATCTATCTAATACACACACACAGATGTACACACACACACAGAGATGTATACACAGAGATACACACACATAGAGAGAGAGATACACAGAAATACACACACACAGATGTACACACGCACACAGATGTATACACACACAGAGAGAGATATATACACAGAGATACACACAGAGAGATATATACACACACACAGAGATGTATACACACACAGAGATACACACACACAGATGTATACACACACATATATATACACAGAGAGAGAGAGATACACAGAGATACACACAGAGATACACACACAGAGATACACACACAGAGATATATACACACACAGATGTATACACACACACACAGAGATATATACACAGAGATACACACACAGA
Organism: Galago senegalensis; assembly: GCA_963575145.1. Taxonomy (NCBI): domain Eukaryota; kingdom Metazoa; phylum Chordata; class Mammalia; order Primates; family Galagidae; genus Galago; species Galago senegalensis. The sequence continues at coordinate 17,452 of CAUYTI010151296.1, forward strand.
GATACACACACACAGATGTATACACACACATATATACACACAGAGAGAGAGATACACAGAGATACACACACAGAGATACACACACAGAGATACACACACATATATATACACACAGAGAGAGAGATACACAGAGATACACACACAGAGATATACACACACACAGAGAGACACACACAGAGATACACACACAGAGATATATACACACACAGAGATACACACACATATATATACACAGAGAGAGAGATACACAGAGATACACACACAGATATATATACACACACACACAGAGATATATACACACAGAGATACACACACAGAGAGAGACACACACAGAGATAAACACACAGATGTATACACACACATATATACACACAGAGATACACACACACAGATATACACACACACAGATACACACACACACAGAGATACACACAGAGAGATATACACACACACACACACAGATACACACACAGAGATACACACACACACACACACACACACACATATATATGCATTTCTTTAATTATGCATAAGGCTTTCTTAGGTTAATTGGTCAGAAGACTTTCTCTGCCCTGAAATTCATGTTTATTCACTTATCTCGATTTTCTCCTGGGACGCTTGCCTTTCTTTTATTTAGTTTATGAGCTTTTTGTAGATTAAGTAAATCAGCTCTTTAATTGCCACAGGATTCACAAACATTTCTTCTTGGTTTGTCATTCTCCTTTGACTTTACTTAAGATATTTTTATAGAAACTAAAATATGAATTTTATAAGTAATAAAATTTTTAATTTCCTTTCATGGCTTTTCAGTTCAGTGCCATGCTGAAAAGTCTTTCCACATTGCAAGATTTTAAATAAAATCATATGTAAGGTTTTTTTTTCTTTTTGGTTTCTTAGGGCTTTATTTTATTTCATTTTTATTTTATTTTGCTTAATTCTTCTTACTCCTCAGTCTGCCCAAAATTGATAGGTAAGAAGTATATAGATCTTTCTCTCTCTCTCTCTTACTTTTTCTAAAGGCAGGTCTACAACTTTGTTATAATTTTTTTTTTTTAGAGACAGAGTCTCAATTTATTGTCCTCAGTAGAGTGCCGTGGCATCACAGCTCTCAGCAACCTCCAACTCCTGGGTTTAGGTAATTCTTTTGCCTCAGCCTCTCAAGTAGCTGGGACTCAGGCACCTGCCACACCATCTGGCTATTTTTTGTTGCAGTTTGGCCACAGCCAGGTTCGAACCCTCCATCCTCGGTATATGGGGCTGGCGCCCTACCCACTGAGACACAGGCACCACCCACTTCGTTATGAATTTTAATTAATGATCTTCCTTTTCACCATTTAAAGAGAGCGTCTGTATTATGTTACAGATTGCTTTTTGAGATTATTCTTTCATTAACTTGCTGTTCTGTTCCACTGTGCTGCTTATCTCTTTTTAGCACCAGTTTCCATTATTGGGGCTTCATCTAACATGTTAAAAATCCATTAGGACAAGGGTGGAGCCAAGATGGCGAACTGCAGCCAGCTTTTTACAGAAGCTCCCGTCCAGAAGGAGGCTGAAAGGACAGAAGCTTAGCAAATTAGCTGATGGTTTGGAGCAGAGACAAGAGAGAAGATTGAAGAGCGTACTTCA